>MKEJ01011690.1:0-10941 GCA_001753735.1 Embelia ribes
TATTCTGATGTGAATGCTCTAATAACCAGGATAACAATGATAATTGTAGATAGGTTTGTATTAGCATAGATGGTCCATTGGATGAACAAAATCTAAGAGCATTCACACTTGCTGCTGAGTTTGAGAAAAAAAGTCACATATTCATTTTTTTCTATTACAAAAAACTTGATAAAAAATTGCTGCAGACACCTTTTATAACAATCATCACCATTCATACTTTTTTCATTAAAAAATAATTATCTTTTGTAGTACCAGCACGTCCAAAAAAAATTTTTCGAAAATTTTGTACTTATTTATAATAAATTAGTTACATAGAAAATTTATTTAAAAAATTTAAAAATAGTCAATTTCTATTCCATAGAGAAATTAATTTTTAGAAAGTTAGGATTCAAAATTTAATAAAAAAAAGACTGGTGTGATTACAAAGCACACAATGGGCATCTTCGACTTCTCACCGTCAATTACACCAGCGATCCTCCTAACGAAAGTAGAAATAATGTTTGGTTCCTATATTGGATGAGTTTTGGTATAAATTGGTGTAAACTAGTTCGTACCAAAATGGTGCGAATATCAATTGCAAAATGATAAAAAGGCGTTAAACTTATGCCGTTACTATAATTGGAAAAATTAATGTTGAGTTTAATAGGAAATTTGTAAGGGATAGGAAAAAAAATTACATGCAATTATAAAGATAATTGTATATTTAAAATAAAATAGTATAAGTTGTATCCTAAATAGTACTAATATGAGAAAAAAAACTATCATGCATGTTTTATGTTTATTTTCGTAGGTATTCTATATGAGTTTGGAAGAATATACATATCTTAACTTGTCTCGAGAGGAAATAAATCTTTGAAGTATAACTGAGGTAACTATTGCCAAATTTTATAAAGGGGCGGGCTGTTTGGCAGTGGTGCTGGGCAGTCCACATATTCGGGCCGCTGATTTTTGGAATAAGTGGTTGGAATTACATAAAAAAAATTATTTAACCTCAATCGTTAATTCAATAATAACAGTGCTTATGTGCCGAACAGGAACTGTCCAACGACTCTGCGAGATAGCCCTGTCAGCCAAAACTAGCTATAATGTGGGACCAAATCCGTGATTGTAAAATGAGGGAGTAATAGTGTTTTAATTGAGACAATAGGAACTAAACAGACATGTATTCAAAATCATGGGGGACCATTATTGTATATAGTTCACCCTGTATCTCTACACACACACACACTCTCAGCAAAAACCCTAATGCAATTGATTATTAATGGCGATTCCAGACCAAAGCATCGTTTGTAGAAATCAACTGATTGTGTCTGCTCTCTGTAAACGCCTCAACTTAGATCCCGTAATCTCTCTCTCTCTCTCTCTCTGTCTCTCTCTCTCTCTCTCTGTCTCTCGGCTTGATGGTGATAATCTAATAATTGCTCAATGTGAAAGATATTATTTTTATTTGTTTGTTAAGGCGCTCACGTACGGGCCAGTTTGTTATTGATATTTGATTAGAGCATTCATAGCAGTGTTCCCTTTTAATTTATCATTCTCAGAAAGATTTCTAGAAAGTAATCTCTATAAAAAACGAGATTTGTTCCCACCAATATAAATAAATTCCCCAATATATTAAGGATTTTTTTTTAGAATTTATTTATTTTATATATTAATTTATTAATAGTATAGAAATGGTTTTTAAGAAAATCTGATGTGGCCAAGTTCTATCTTGTATCAGTTTTAGAAATTAAATGAGAAAGGCTAGTGGGAACGCTCAAATAGCTGCTGCTTTTTTTTTCTAAGGATGCTTATACAATCAGCATCAGAAGCTCTCAAAAGCTGCTTATTTCGTTAATTACCATAATAGCCTCAATTATGTTTATGTATGCTCCATGTTTAGACATTACCTCTCATGGGATTGATAATACTATCTAAAAAATCATTAGATGGGCAAAAGGTTGAATTTTAATAATTTTTTAAGTTATGCAGAATTTAAGGGAGCTTAATTGTTCTAGTACCT
The DNA here is from genome assembly GCA_001753735.1 of Embelia ribes. Taxonomy (NCBI): domain Eukaryota; kingdom Viridiplantae; phylum Streptophyta; class Magnoliopsida; order Ericales; family Primulaceae; genus Embelia; species Embelia ribes. The sequence continues at coordinate 2,003 of MKEJ01011690.1, forward strand.
TTTGTTAGATTTTATAAGATTAGTAAACAATCATTTGGGGGGCAAAAGATTGGTTTGTGTGGAGATTTTTATTGTTCTGGGAATTTTAGGGAGCTTAAATTGGATTTTTTTAAGAATAGTAAACAATCGTTGGATTATAACAATATTTAAAGTTTGTTATTGATTTATATGGGTGGATTTTTTGGTGTTAAGGGAATTTTAGGGAGCTTAGTTGCATGTGATTGGATTTATAAGATTTAATAAATTATTATTAGTTGCATGTGAAGATTTTCAATGATCTGATTACTCCAGGGAGTTTAATTGGTTTATTACTTGTTATTGGACTAATATCATTAGAGTATTGTCATACAGTGAAGTTTGTAAATATGTTTTCAACTAAACTTAACTAAGGTTTTGTTAAAATTACTTTTTTAATGGAGAAATTGTGAACAATAGGTTTTGCTAGTCAGGAATCTATTCTAGCCTGTCTCCAAAAAGTTCCAGAAAGTTTAAGAAGTAGAAACACTGGCGCAGAACATTTGTGGTACAGGATTTCTCAAATGAGAAATTAAATGATAGAAATGGGGATTTTAGTGAATGCTCCTATTAACCAATCATTGCAATGGCAAAAATTTGATTTTTTTATTGACTACTAGTGTATATTTTTTACTGTTGTTATTTAATTGTTTTGGGAGCTTAACTGGTCTGCTACCTCTTTGTGGAAACAATCATTGGAGGGGCAACAATTTTAGAATTTCTTATTACTTAACTTTAGTTGAATGACTTTTTATGCTTTGGGAGTTTCAAGGAGCTTCAATGGGGTATAATGGATTCGTAATATTAGTAAACAATCATTGGATTGGCAGAAATTTGAATTTTAACTTTAATCGGATTTAGTGTGAAGATTTTTGGTGCTGTGGGAATCTAGGGAGCTTATTTTGTAAATTTGACATGAATGCGATTGCTAAAGTACAGGAGTCTTTGTTGTTCAGAAAAGCTTTCAGGGTGATATTTCGCAGAGGGATATTAAGAGCTTGTATGGAACGATTTTGACGACCAATCCTGAAAACAATGATGAGGTAAGATTTGATTAACCTAGTATGGAGAAGGTTAAATGACTATGAGTAATATATACATTGCATTTTTTCAACGGGTTGGTGGAACATATTGTCTAAAGGAGAGATTGAATTTGTTATTGTAGATGATGAAGTGGGTAACATTTGCAGAGGAGTTATCTGTAGATTCGAATGCTGGCTTTAAAGCTCTGTATGATTTAAATGATGGCTTGGCTTCAAAATCAGTTCTTGTGGGACATGGGTTGACTCCCTCTGAAGCTGATATTCTTGTATTCGCAGCAGTGTATTCCTCTGTAGTATGTATTATCTGCCTTTGCCAACAATTTGGATGTACACAGACCTTCGTATTTGTTTGCAATTTTTGTGCTTGTCATTGCTTTGCTTGAGATCGTTAGGAAGCAATATTGATTTCTTTCCTTTTTTTTTTCAAATTTAGTAATGCAATCTATGTTCCTTGTGTTCTTCTCCAAGTTCAGTTTTGCAGAAACATATGTGCCTTATATATCACTTTTTGTTTTGAATTTGTTGGGGTTGAGAATTTAAGTACTGGCATGCTATTGTCATTGTTCTAGATTGAATCTATTTAGACTTATTTATTGGTTATTGGGATAAATTCATATTTTAGATGCCTTTGCAATTACAGCTAACCTTTTCTTTTTCATGTATTGCTGCTGCCAGAAAAGGCTTCAAGGTTCAGATAAAGAGAGATTGCCACATCTTATGAGATGGATAGACTACATCCAGGTGGGGGCTGTTTCAGCTTTCTTTGAGTCTGTTGATTTTGTTGCGGCTTTTCTTTCACGTAACTTTTTGCCATTTCCAATTATATATATATTTTTTTTAATTTATATTATTTTTTGATTAATTAACTCACACATGTGTGCAAAAGAACAATGCTCCTGCTTAACCATAAAAATCACAAGAAGTAAGTTTCTTTGAATGTTAGGTTTTACAAATTAAAGGAGTGGAAGGGGTGTCAATTTTGTTTTAGAGATTGATACACCTTTTAGAATGTAATAATAACATCTTTTATTGCTACTGTGTGTTTGGTCTTTCATAGGGATAACATTCTACCCACATGAATAAAACTAATATGGACTTACCTAAAAACTAAACTATTTTGGTATATATGATTTGGATTGGAACTTAGAGCCGGTTAGAAATTAGGTATTAGTATGCACATGGCACACCTTCTTAAACTTGATTAGATTAGTCTTTATGTTGTTAATCTAGATAGTGACCCTACTTTTTGGCAGATCTACTCTTTACTACCCAAATCTTTTCTTCATATTACAGATTGTTTTTCTTGGTCTGCGTTAATATCGCGTAACATTCCTGCAGAGTAGAGAGGATTTTGGAGAAACACTTGAACCGATTTTGGTACAGAAGGACAAGTTTGACCCTCCAGTGAGTATTGTGCTCTTTACCAGCATTCCTTTGTTAAAGTAGACTAAAAATCAGTAAATTCAGATAGTAGATTGAGTTTCTAATTTAACCTTGGTTCTATTCCAATATATACTTGTGTGTAATGCCTAGTGGTTTCCCAAGCTTTTGGATAGCTAATCAATGCTGTGGCTTGAGAAGGTCGTCAAGAAAGTGTATTTTACGTGAACTTAATTTAATGTGGGCTACACTGACTTTGCAAAAAGTGTGGCAAATGGCTTTAAGTGGTTTTTCTTATATAACAGAAACTGCAAACCTGCCCATATAGCGGCCAAACTAGCAGTTGTATTATGCCAAATTTTTCTTTCCCGATGATTCCCTTGGTGCAAGTTAAGGTCAATTACTGACTACCACAAAGTAAGTTGCATTCTACCGTGTTTTTAGAACAATATAAATATTAATGTGTTTATTTGCAGGCTCCCAAAATAGTTGAGAAGGTAGAGGTAGACTCAACTGCAAAAAAGATTGCAAAAGATGCAAATACTACAGAAAAAGCGTCTGTTCCGAAAACTGCTGATGTGGTACTACCATTTTAACACCTTTTAGTTTATTTTCCTCCGTTTCTGTTTATATTTAACATAGTGGTACTGATTCATTTTCATGGATCCTCATCCCTTTCTTCCTCTTCCCACTTTTTTCTTTAGTTCATTTATTTTTTGGATCACAGGTGTGATCTGGTTGCGTTATGCTTCCGTAATTATTTGTCTGGTTTGGCATAAGATGACTTCCAATCGAAAACATTAGTTGTTTGGGTTGTTCTGTATTAGAATTTTTATTGTAGGTGTTTATACATGTCAATATTAGCCTATACTTCCTTTAGCGTGCCAGAGTTCAAATTTCGCTACGAAGTCTCTAATAAGCATTTTCTTTGGGCAACTATATTTACATTTGTAAACTGATCACCAAGAAAAGTCTCTTATCCCAGTAAAGTTTGTACCTACATGATGATTCATTGACTATGAGGAACTCCGGTTGTGTATAAAATTCTATACTTAAATTTTGTAAGCTTTGATGAAAAGCTGGTTGTTTTATGAGTTATTCTAATACATCTAGTCATGCTGCATTGGCTTTGTAACCTAATTGTTATAAGTCATAAGGACAGTAATTCCCTCTCTCCTTATGGTGCAAGTCTGCCTACGTTTTCTTTTAATATCATCCCTATTACACTTTCACGAATTCTAGTTGCTTATGGCTTATGCTATGAAGTATATGAATCCTTGAGGAATTAGCTTATAAGCATGGTGATAATTCTGGCTGAGGACATTGCTAGATGGTGTTTTCTCCATGAAGCTAAAATGCCATATGTTGATGCAAGGAGAGTGTAATGGCACTTCTAGTTAAAGATAATGTGTTTATAGTAGCCTTTTAAAAGTTAATAACGTGATGTCGTGATTACATATGAGCTTATGGATACCCTGTGTATAAATTTTTAGAGTGAATTCCAAGGCCTTATACTGTATCCTTTTTTTAACATACCTGAATTCTGTCATATATACCAATTAAGTATATGGGGTGATAGGGCCATTGATGTAGGATGGTATTCAACGAAACAACACCGAAAGGATAGATTGATTGTTTTAAACCTAATATGAACAAGGAGTACCTTTTAACCAACATGATTGGCAGAATTGAGTTCCACACCCTATTTATAGAGAAAGAGTTCCACATCCTCTCAAAAGAACAACCACTATTGTCTAATTTTTCTTATCTTTAATCTGATTTTTTTAAAGTTATGAACCAGTTCTATTTATAGGAGCAACTCCACTTAAAAACAAAAAGACGCAGTGAAACTAAAAAGCCCATCGGAAAACTAAAAGACAATTGGAAAACAAAAGGATACCAAAAGGTGAAAAGACAAAATCCTAATTAAATTGATCTATTTAAGCCAATAAATATTCTGCATCTGCCATGTTAGCCCCATAATCTAGGAAATGCATTAGTTTTGTTTCGAAATTTCTCTATTCTAATTTTGTATCATGGATGACAGAAACGATCAACTTTTACTAGTTTAGAAAATAAGATCGCATCAGACCGTAGTTAACAGTTTTGGAGATGATGTAGACTACGCACATCCATCATATACGAGGAAGCTTGATATGTTCGAATTTTATTGAAGTCTCTTCTTTTTGTGCTTCTCTATGTGAAGTATTGTGCAGATAGCATAGGCATCATTTTGAATTCATTGTTTAGTGCTCTTCTGTCACGACCATATCATAAGTTGTTTTCTGGTTTCAAAATGTTAGGAAAAAGTCCAAGGAGATACTAAAGCTAAAACAAATGAGAAGGCGGCGGCTCCAGAAAAAGTTGCAGAAGAGAAAGATAAGGACATTAGTATCAGCTTGCTGAAAGTACAGGTTGGACTCATTCGCAAAGCATATAAGCATCCATCAGCTGATAGGTATAGTGTAGATGAACTAATCTGTTGTGTTTCTACTTTATTTCACAAAGTTTTTTTCTTTGTAATATTGGACCCAGTACTGAGTTTCTTTTTTCTTTCCATCTATATAATCGAATGGCAGCTTGCTGGTTGAGGAGATAGATACTGGTGATGCTAAACCGCGACAGGTGGTCAGTGGTCTGGCGAAGTATTGCAGTCCAGATGAGTTGACCGTATGAAATGACTATTCTCCTCGTTCTTTTTTGGTGGATCCTTCTATTTTATCTTGGGTTAGAAGTTTAAACGTTGCATGTGTTATAATCATTTACAACCAAATGTTTTTGCTCTCTGATCTGTGTTTGCAGAACCGACTTGTGGTGCTAATCACTAATGTCAAGCCTGGAAAGCTAAGAGATGTGATGTCAGAGGGATTGGTAATTTCTTCATTTTCATCTTTTGCCGTTGTTTTATACTTGGCGTAGCTTTGTTTTTAATTAATTTACAGCGGGTTGAATTGTGAGCTTGTTTTATTTTTCCCTCTCTCTTCAGGTGTTATGTGCTTCGAGTGAAGATCATACTGTTGTGGAGCCTCTTATTGCCCCTGAAGGTGCTAAAGTTGGTGAAATTGTTACATTTTCAGGGTATGCGCCTTAAGCCCTCCCAAACAACCGCATATTCCATGGGTTCTAGCTTTCTTTTGTTGAAGATAGTGATGGACAAATTTAGGGGTACTACTACACTAAATTTTGAGCACTTGGCGTAAAATTATGATATGCTTGCAAGCTCCTCCTGAAAAATAAAATACAATAAAAATAATAAATATAAAATAAAAATAAAAATAAATAAATTAAATAAAGGAGCAAGTCCCTAAATCAAGGATAGGGATCAATTGACCAAATTTCTGAATGAAAAATGATAAGTCATTCCTTTTCCGAAATTTGGGAGTACAAGGTAACACTCTCACCTAGAAGTAGGAGTCAAGAATCAAGATAGTTGTGCAGGACTAGAAGCATTCAATTCCATTCTCTAGTTGGCAACTAATCTTATGATGGTTATATGTTTGCAATATGAGGTTTAACAATTCATTTTGTACACGAGGTTTCAAATGATTTTCTCATTTTTACACTCTGCTTCTATGTTCGATTTTGATTTGAAATTCTCATTTTTTAACCAGGCACGATGGAAAGCCAGAGGATGTTTTGAATCCGAAAAAGAAACAGTTGGATAAGATTACCCCAGTATGTGTCAACCTGGTTCGAAATTGTTGGGTTTAATTTTTTCGATGGTGGAATTTTTTCCCTGATATCCTTTTATTTATTTTCTTTACAAGTAGAAAAATGTTTTTATGCAGCATCTTTTCACCGATGACAAGGGTGTTGCCACGTTCAAAGGCGTTCCATTCATGACATCCGCTGGGCCCTGCACATCTTCCATTCCTAAAGCATGCATCAAATAAAGGAGCTGCAAATTTTGGCGGTTGTTTGTAGTTTTACATATGCGTCTCATTTTCGAGTCCTCCCATCTATGATTTAACTCTTATCAGCTGTCGATCAATCTCTATAAACATAAAACCCTTTTGAGTTTGACCATTTATCCAGCATATCAAGTTTCAAATGTCTAGGATCCTTGGATGTTAATTGATTACATGGTTTGCTTTCCAAAGTGCACATATTGAGCCAGTGTGGTTAGTGTTACTCATTAGAAACCACCTATTTAACACGACTAAATTCACTGATGTGAACTATTAGCTGGAATCCCGATTGCAGCATCTATGGGTGGTTAGAAAACTACCTGGTCTGGATCCAATGGGCTCAGGGTCTATGGGTCACGGGTCCCTGGGTCTTTGGGGTGCGTGTTGGATGTGAGGGCAATGCACGGGTATCGGTCGATAATTTCAAATTTTATGGAGGCAATATACTGACACAAGGAATAAACTGATAGCGTCAATATTTGCACATGCGAAACTAGAAGTACGTTAGTGTATATAACTTTGTTCTATTCTCTCTCAAAACTATTAGAAGTGCTCAATTACACCTCCAATTTTTCTCCAATACCTCATATCTGTCATCACAATTATCCTAATTAATCAATTCATCATCTTTTTCCATTAGCCATCTTTTATTTTTTAACGAGATTTTTTTATACAAAAAGCAGAGAGGTAATCAACTGCTTTATAGATGCAGTTGGTTGTCAGATCTGCCGGTAGGGTCTTTATCCCGGCATTTACCAGACCCTATGGGTTTGGGTCGCAATCGGTCTCCTAAAGTTCAAGTATTGGCTGGGTGTGGGTTGGGTCAGGTTGGGCTGGCGGATCCAGGAGAAATGATCATCTCTGGTAATATCAAACTATTGATTGCCAGCAAAGGGTTTTACACTCGCCTGCGATCAATGGTTGCGAAGTTTCCATGGCGAAATCTACGATAATTTCTCATTCACCTTTGTGTGCGTGCCATAGTAAATTACGGGATGAAAAAAAAAAAAGGTGATGGTATGGATGGATTTACACAATTTTTGTATAAAAAATATGTTAAAAATTTTGCATGGTGTACAGAATAATGATATAAAGTTCCTAAGAATACATAATTTCTTATTTTCCAATATTTTTTCTAAAGTTGAAGATGAAAAAATGGCTAAAAAAGGGTAAATTATGTATCATACGGGATATGTAAAAGGCATGCATATTTTTTTATTAGGTTTCACATCAATTTTAAAAAATGGAAATTGATTTCAATTATAAATGTACATGGACATTAAACTATAAAAGTTAACAGAATAAGCCTTGAACAAATTCTGAAAAGAAGCTATTTTGTTTTGAAGCAATAGTTCGAATGCACATTGGTTTATTATGCTTGTGTAGCAGTGACAACAGGTAGCTTACCCTGAAAATTAGGGGTGATCACAGTTCGGTTTGGATTATTCATGATAAAAATTAAAAATTAAATTAATAATTAATTAGCGGTTCGGTGTGGTTTGGTTTAGAAAAAGTCGAAAAACCAAACCAAACCAAATCAAACCAAACCAAACAAATACTTAAATATTCGATTTGGCCAGTTTTGCATTTTGAAGGTTAATAAAAAGTTTAGCAAACGAACGTAAAATGGAAAGCCCCAAATGTAACATGGATGATATGTATGTACTATTTTTATATGCATAACATGAAAGTTGCATATTTATTGAGAGTTAGTTGTTAAAAATAATATAAAATATAGAGAGATTTCATTAATTAACTACAATTAAATTTAGAAAAAGAGCAAACGAGAGTTGCAAGAAGAAATCGAATGATATCATAGAATAAAAAAATGATTAAATACTTATTTGATCAAATTTATATTTATATATATATATGAATATATATTATTATTTTATAACTTAAGTATTGGCGGTTCGGTTCGATCTTGGCCGTTTAATTATTAATTTTATTTAATATCACAAACTTCACTCATGTTTTGGTTTGGTGTTTTGTCAATCAAACCAAACCGTTGTCAATTGGTTTGACTCGGTTTGCTTGCGGTTCGGTTTGGATCGGATGATTTGAGTGGCTTAATGAACACCCAAGAAAAATATTATCATATCATAAGCATAACTATTTATTGAAGTAAAAAACCATCCCCGTCCCAAATCTATTTAAATTTGTTTGTTTAAAGCTAAAATTCCACATTTAACAGTCAGATACTCATTTTCAAGCCATTTACCATATAGCTAAAATAGAATTCAAAATGGTTACACAATACTTATTTATAACATGTTTAGTGTTAAATCTTTTTAGTACTTATCTAAATAAAAGTGTAATGATATTTTCAGCTTGATAATATTAAAAAATAAATTGATGTATATTATAATTAAATCAATAAAAAAAATAACATATCTATCTAAAGGGGAAAGTTGCAAAAATAGAATTAATAGTATGCCTAATTGCAAAAATAGGACAACTTTAATAATATTTGCAAAAATAAGATTTTGGGACGCGGAAATACCAAAATTTCATTGTTTTTCCAACAACCTTACCCTCTACCCACTCCACCAAAAAACGTTACTCATTCTTACTCTCTCTCTCTCTCTCACAC
>MKEJ01011693.1:0-24437 GCA_001753735.1 Embelia ribes
ATAAGATAAGATCCAATAATTAATTTTTTGACTTTACCATATCTCATCTCTCTTCAGAGTATTGAACTACTCTAGCATTAATTGAATATTTGAATATTATATATATACACATACACATAATTTCTTAATCGATTTTTATTTATACCATTGAGTCATCACATGGCATGCACACGACAGATAAGAATTTAAACTGAATTATATTATTAATTTTAAGTAGTAATTTTTAAAATTTAATTATGCTATTAGTTAAATATAAGTCTACTACAGTGTAAAAATAATCGTTTGTTGTCTAAAATCATATTTTGCTCATTTATAATCTTTTTATCCCTTATTTCACCTCTCTTCCTTTATTTATATTTTTTTCTAAATTAATATTAATCAAGCAGCTAGTAAACTTAAAAATATTAAAAAATTGAGTTTCTCAATATACTTGATAAGTAGTAGTTGCCTTTTTATGAGTATGCAAATTGATTATTTCATGTAAGAGAGTTTATCTTTTACTTGTAAATCATGGCGTTGTGGTGCTCAAATTATTTTGAACCACAAAATATGCTTCTTATTAATTACTTCAACTCTTTTTAATATCTTTTATAATAAATTTTAATTTAGTATCCTATGATCCATTTGTAACACTCAATCCATTCCACTAATGATACGAAGATGAAATATACCAATAACTTATTATCTTAAATATTTTGAAACACACTAAATTAAATAAAATCGACTGGCCTTTATGTCAATATTGTCAAGTTTGGTTTATAGCCAACACCTTCCAAGTATAAAGGATGTTATAACTAAATCTTAAATACATGCAAGATAAAGCATAAAAACAAATATGAGAGTGGAAAATTAATAGTTGTTCCACGAAACAATTACATAAAAAGAGTATATTTCGACGAGGCTTAACCAATAATCTAATAGTATAAATAATCACTAAACCTTGAAAAAGTTACAAACCAAAAACATAAACAAGAAAAAAAAGTAATAGATTAATAAAATAATTAAAATTTTAATAAACCGACGTTGGATGAATTTTCATAGACCAATGACCCCTAAATGAATTATAAATATGCATTTGGATTCCCCACATATAAAAGTGGATACATATTTTTCATCCAACACTGATGGTATATGAAATCTCTACACTGACATTTGGTAGTAATTAAACTCTTAATAAAAATCAAAACTTTCAGGATAAATGCTTTTTGTATAGTTTTTTCTTAATTTAAAATAATCGTAACAATATCATTTATGTCTTTTGTGACTATTATGATTCCATCAAATTATGAGAATCACATATATTTAGTTGAATGGTCACCACATCATCGTCTAAGAACACTTTGAAAAATAAAGAAAATAATTTAATTGACTTGAAAATATATACTTTTTATTTTTTAGGCCTAATATCATTGTGACATAATTCTCGATATATCATTTCATCTGAGACAACATATAACGATAACATATATTCTTCATGGGAACCTTCTACTTCAATGATAAAATGATTTGTTGATAAAGTAAAATCATATTGATCCCCTTTTTATGAACAAACTAAAATTAACAATTCTTAATTCACGTAGAAACTATTTTTTGTTCAAGAGAATTCTATACAAGATGAAAAAAATATTATTAAAAATTAATTTATTAATTAAAAACCTTATACATATGCCCATAGTGTGCTTTTGGTTCCGCCAATGTAAAGTATTTGAGACATTTTCATAATATACAATATGAAACAAACTTGAACAAATTTCTATTGATGTTGTGTAGCTATCATTTTTTCATAAACCTACAAAATAATGAGGGGTTCAATTGAATTTAGAATTAAGCATTATCAATATAAAAGAATATCAAACACATATTAAACACAGCTCACGAGGCAATTCACTTTATTCTTGTAAAGAAATCCTATTAAAAACGATCTTATCTACGTTACACACATTTTATTTAATATAAAATTTTTCAACAATAAAGTTACATCAACGAATCAATTATGTGCAAAAATGAAGCCCCAACCATTTTTTATTTCCGATTGGTAGCACATAATTGAACTCAAAAGTTAGTTTGAAATGGTGGTTATAGTTTAGGTTACCAACTTTTTATATTTAAAATAAGAGTTAATATTGTGAGAGTTAAAATAACAAAAGACACTACTATAATGACGTGTAGTTAAATAAAGAGAGGAGAGATTTATTTAATTAGTGTTAGATGTCATTTATAATTTTCCCATGATAAATTTATATCCCACCCTTTTTAAGTTGTAATTTTTGCAATTGAGTAAGGATAGTATTGGAAGTGAAAAGGAATGAAACAAGAATAGATAATTATCTTTTTAGAGTATGGAGGATAATACTATATCTTTATAGTTTTTAGTTGATGATTGTTAAGTTATTTATCTAATTAATTGTTCTCACATCTTTAAATAAAAACAAAAAGTATTTTTATGATCCAACTCAATTAAAAGAACACACATCACACGACCTTAATCGATTCTTTGAAGTCAATATAAATACATATGATATTTGATTCATATATATTATAATTAAATATTAAAATTTTATTTACAATAAAATATACCTTATAGTATATATATAATATAAAGTATTTTCTTATATGAAATAAAATAAGAGAGTAATAATGTCTTCTACATACACAGTATAATTTGAATAATTTTTTATTTTTTGTATAATCAGTGAAAAGTAATAATAAAAATGTACTTGGTGATTTATTTTATAATCAGCTATTTATGTTGATCTTGTATCCCCCATTCGTAATAATTATAACATTTTTATTTTAATAAAAAATATCCAAAATAATTTCATAGTTTTTACTCTTATGTTGGTATATAGTATTTTTATTAAATAGAAATTTTGTAAATTCACGTGCAAAGCACATGAAGGTCTACTAGTAGATAATAAAAAGACAGAAATGATGTCCTAGCTTTTTCATAATTTAAAGTACTTTTATAAGATTTCAAATCACCAATAATTTAGAGGCACAATGAAGCAAAGTACTCCAAGTTTACAAAGGTCCAGAGAAGGGACATCTAATGCTTTAACTGGGTAAACATCATGCTACCCTGCATATGTTAAAACTAACCTGTCGAATGGCAGCTTCAATTTTCTTCTGTGCTTCCACATCAAAAGGGTCTGCGTACAGAAGGGCCTAGTTTGCAAGATCAAGAGAATGCAATGACTAGGCTAAGTATGAAGTCACGATACATAATTTGACAAGAAAATAATTTACATTGAAATAGACAGCCTGAGTATTGTACAGTAAGTCCAATAAACAAGACGAACGTCGGAAGGAATGGACTTAAGTACCAAAGAGGACTTACTAGTTGTTCTTCTTGCCGGCGTTGTAGTTCAGATCTTTGGCGATGACGCTCGCGTAACAGGTCCTGCAGTTTATTAAGGTCATTTCCAAGAAGAGCTTGAGCAAATTCAGGATCACTCTGCAATGAAAAGGTATAGCATAAATAAAGACATACATACTTCACAGGGATAAATAGATTGATTAAGAACATACCATAAATATAATTGAAAATAAAAATAAGAATTAGAACCAAATAGATTGACAATTTAGAACTGGAAGAGAATACTGATGGAAGAGGCATCAAACAATGAATACCTGAAACAGCTGTGCCATCGTATTAGAATCACGGCGGATTTGTTGCTGAAAGGCAGCTGGGTTTACCGCAGATCCATCTGGATTACGGCCCAAGTCATTTGGAGCACTGAAATATTTTGCGTGCATACTAATTAGCAAAGAGGACGTGCACAATACAGACTGGCACAACATGAAGTCCCAATAAAGGTTAGAGAAAAAATAATTCTAATCCTAGCAGACTAGGGTAATAGGAAAGTAGCAGCGCATGAAGAAAGCTAGGATCTAGATCGAAGCTTCAAAATCCAAACTATGACTGCTATTCATAAAATATTGAATCAAGACAGAACATAAGCTAGTCCATACCTACGCATATGCTAGAATGAAATGGTCACAGCCACATCTAGAGTAAGCTTAGCTCAAATCAAAGTCTTTTTTTTTGAAAGAAAAAGAAGGTAACTCGGCGCATTGGTTATACAACAACACGGTATTCCTTTTAAAAATCTATCAAATTCTTTCACCTAATTCACTAATACCCCCATTGTGCAACTAACTCCTGTTTTCTAGTTTATTAAGAAAAGTCTATTACTCGCATACACACAAAAGAGAGAGGGGAGTGAGCTTATTTAAGACACAACCTTGAAGGTAAGGGCACGGAAATCTCAACAATTGAGAAGTCCTCCGTATAATTGAATGGGATGGGAAAGACAGGTCCGCAGATGACCGCATTTCAATTTGACAAAAACAGTTGATACCTAATGCCACATGCGAACAAGTATCAGGACGACCAAAAGCTTAAATCAGACAGGCCCATTCGGTAGCGCTGTTTCAGTTTCCATCTTCACTTTTTGTTTACAATTTTTTTTTTAGTTCTTGTTTTCCAGAGAAAACAAAACTGAGAACACCACCTAATTCACTCATACACAATCTTATTTTCTTTTTAGTTCTCGTTTGCTGCACACTTGTTTACAAAGAGAAAAAAATTTTGTCCAACCAAGACTAAAACAACCAATTGAAAAACTGAAAGGGAACGCAAAAACAAGTTTTGGAGTTTCCCTTGTGTTCAACTTTTCAGCAATCCTCACCAAATTAGAGCAAAATGTAACAGAAACAATGCAACCAAACGCATTACCGTATTTAGTTTTCAATAATTTGAGAACACATTCTCAAAAACTGGAAATGAAAGAGTTCCCAAGCAGGAGCTATGCAATTCAATTTCTACAAATGCAATACCTTACCCAGGGACCTAACATACACACTGATATAAAAAAAGATTATATATTCCAGCTGAATTAAACAAATTAACGTACATTATCCGATAAGAATCCAAAATTGGGATACCTAGAAGATGAAGAACCTGAGACCATCATGACCAAATCCCCATCACCAACGCCAAGACTGCTGAGCTTCTCAGCATTTCTCATCTCCTTTCCATTGAACAGCAGCTGCTGCTTCTGAATTGGCACCTGGGTCTGCTCACAACCAATCACCATTACATCGAGCATCGATACAAATGTTTCCATATAAAACCCTCTTTCTGAAAAGTTAAATTTTTGGCTTCTCCACCGTATAGAATATCAATTTTTAGAAATCGCACACAGTAACGTTTCTCAACAGAACCTCAGAATGCTAAAAAACTAGAATATACTTAACACACGCATGCATATCCAGTGTAATGATCAGACCCACACTAGTAAGAGAGGGGAAATTCAATCTTTATAAGAGCAAGGGGTTATGGTAAGTTTTTCAGCCCAGAAATCCGCTTCATGAATTTTATCTCATTTGAGAAATCAATTTCTATAAAGGAAATACTGTTGGTGCATAATTTCTTGACATAATTTCTAAAATGAAAATTAGATGAGGCTTTAGAAAGACTGGTGTGAACAGAGGTTGACCAGGATAAGGATATTCCGGTATTGAATGTCATATTAAGGGCTAAAAGTCCAAAAAACATTATGTGGTGCAAAATCTGCAGAAAAAATATTATACTCAGAAATAGGATATGATGGATTGTTTTTTTCAAATTATATAGCATACTCATAGGGGTGTGAATGCCATTACAAATGTAATTGAAATAGAAATCAATTCGAAACCCACCTCAACTTCGAGCAGAGCTTTCAAATTCTCCACCTGCACATATACAAACACGTATAATCATATCATAGTAATAATCTAAATCGGGAGGAAAGTAGGGTTTTAGGAGAGCGAGAGAGAGTATAACGGATTCGTCGCGATTGACTTCTAGAGTGACGATCTGTTCGTCTGCGGTCATCACTGTGATCTTCATCTTCCTTCTTATTCCGGCTGGCTGATAATTTTGTCTTAGCTCCGATCAGATTGTATGCTTATTGTGCGCCTGTGCGTGTCTATGTCTCTGTTTTTGCCGGCTTATTCTCAAAGTTTTCAAAAGATTGTATTGACCTGCCAGTCTCACTTTTCAGCAAATCAATTTTTTTTTTAATATGATAATTGTTATAAATAAACGAATAGATTAATTTGTAGAAAAGTAAAATATGATATTATTAATATTTAAGTATTTCGGTCTCAAATTAAAATAAGTTTAATTTTGGTTTAATTCACGGGACTAATATCAGTGTATGTTTTTATTTAACATGATACAATAGGTAAAATAAAACTAGAAATATGGACAAAAAAGGATTCATTCTCACTCTTATTTTCTTTGTTTTTTCTCTCTTTTTTTATCTCCCTTAATGCATTTTTTCTAAGCATTTTTCTCCCTCTTCTTATTTATTTTATAGGCAAATCTGCGCATTATAAGTCAATAGTGGTAGGTTATGCTTCCATAACACATAATATTTGCATTTAATAATTGAGTTTTATATTTGGATCAGTCACTGTAAAATATCTTATTCATAATAATTCATAACACTTCCCTTCGTTGATCAAACATTATTCAAAATGTTGTCTCCTGTAATTTGAATGATGATTGTATGACTGTATATAATTAAATGTTTATCTAAACGATTGTCGTTTAAGAACTCTATCAATATCTTGCACTATTAAGAATTGACCAATGATCTTTTAATAGTGGAATTGACCAATGATCTTTGGATAGTTCATAAACATATATCAATCAATAAATATTGGTCAATTGTTTTACTCATATTAAACCACCATTCAAATAGAGTCGTATTACATTTTGTTCAAAGTCTTAACATCTATCGGGTCGTGTCTTTGATGGTTGAATGGAGGATTCGTAGTGTTGTCAATGTAACTCTAGGTATCACGTTCGAGCCTTACACAAAGCACAAACAAACTTTTTTTTCTTTTATATATCTCATTTGTTTCTATTGTTCATTTCTTTCTCATTTTGAAACAATCAAATTTGTTGTGTGCCAATATCTTTATATCTTCATGCATTACGCAAATCTTGTAATATATTGTCCCAAATAGTATCTTGTTAGTGTATACAACTTTTGCAACCAATAGTTTGAGATAAATCTTTCATTTCCCTTATTTGTAGCAGTAATCAATATAATCTCATCTGAACACATTTTGAAATATTTTTGGTTTGTCAATAAAATGATATTATCCTCATCTTGACTGGGAGAAGTTCAACAACTTTTGTATGTATCATTTATGTACACAGATGAACAATTTATCCCACATCAAACTTTTATAACATTTATCATACCTTTATACAAAAGTAGAGTACTTACTCAATGCAGGTATATCTAGAAGTGAAGGATACTCATATTTGGTCTCATTGTACAATGAAATTCAAGAACACCCATCTCTAGGCATACTTTGTGCCTTGTAATTTTGAAATTCTCTAGGCATACTTTGTGCCTTCTAATTTTGAAATTGAACAATTCCAGTTATTAATTTAGAGGCTTGTCAGTAGCTCTGTATTTTGTTCTCCGTATGCTTAATACAGTTAAGTCGATTAAGCCACTTATTTACTTTGTTTAGTCATTTATATTTTTTTTCAAAAAACGAGGAATAATATAGAACACCGAAACCAGGGCATCTCATAATCACACTTCCAAGTTACTTTCGCTCCACAATAATAGCATAATCAATTAACTGTAAGGGGGCAAATGATCTTGCCTCTCCCTCAATATTGACTCAAACTCATACGTAGGTGCAGTTCTAATATGCCAAACAAATGTCATATCCCACACCTACTACCATGCCACCATCTACAACCGTTCATCTTCTGTCATTCACACCAATGAATGTAGCAAAACTGGTCGGAAGGATCATTAGAGGTGCCATATTTATTTTTAGTGACAATTATGAAAAAAGTCGTGATTTTATAAATAAATTCATTTTCTCTCGATTGAAGCCAAAAATTAAATCTCAAAGTCATATGGGTGTGTTAGTAAATAATTGAGTCTAGTCAACCATCGTGGACTTGCTTCATCAGCTTTATACTTTTAACCTGAAAAATAACTTAACAAGATATTAGTTTATTTCCAATAATACATTTAAAATCCAAAACTTATAAAAATACTTCCATTCTGCAGCATTCTGTTTATATCTAGAATTGATCAATAAGTTTGGCTAAAATAAGGGACAAACTTATTAGTTCCATAAGCTCTACTACTTTTATAGATAAAATCATATATATAATGTGTCACTTTCATTGTGGACCACCATATATATATTTATTTTAGTGAGGGGCCGCATAACTTTATCATGACTGCTCCACTCATGGAGTAACATAGTGCTATCATATTTTTAACCTGAAATATATCTCAAATAAATATTAACTTAATCTCAATGATTAATTTAAAATTGAAATATTTTGTGAAATAATTAAAACTATTTTCCTTATGTCTATTCGAATTATGATAGTTTACTCTATCATAAGAATTTACACATTTTCCCATGCCCTGAAACTCTTTATTTATATTTAGAAATTTGCACATGGCCATAACTCTTTATTTATATTTAAAAATTTGCAAAAGTATTGGAACCCACAGGCCACAATACTTAATACATGCAAGTCAAAAGCTTTGTTTTTTTTCTAGATGGCCAAAACTTTGCTTGTGGTGACTTTCAATTACTTTATTTTATAAATTGCAAATTAGTATTTAATGTATCATTGATAAAAACATTGAATTAAAATATTTTACAAAATAATAAAATTACTCGCTCTGCTTTCCTGCCATAACCTATCTTTGTTGTGGCTGTTCACGCAACAAAACTTCTTGAAAATAATGGTACATATTTGAAGAACATGATTGCAAAATAGATGTGTATTCTTTTTAATGGATAATAATATTTGACTAATTTGTGAAGAATGTAATTGCAAAATGGATGTGTATTCTTCCTATCTTAAAAATTGAGGTCATCTAGCTAGTTCATAAAATTAAAATGATATGTATGACTTGTCGCTGGGTTCCATCGATGGTGTTTAAAAAAACTTTTCTCTTAAAAATTAGTGTGCATATATCGAGATTAAGGAATCCTTCCTTGTCTTCGCTCAGATAGTCTAGCTTCTGCAAGCATTCAATTTTGTAGTCGTAAATCATATATTTCGTGAAGCTAATAAAGCTGTTGGTAAATCATATATACCATACGCTTAAGAATTTTTGTATGTATCATTGTTAGAAGATGCAGTTATATTTAATTTCGTGCCTTTGTTTTTAAATGATATAATATGTAATGATAACTTCGGGCTATCGACTTTTAGGAAGGTGCCCTGTACAATTTATTTCACCCCAGTTCATCCTAAGCAATAAAGGCTCATGTGTTTTACTAAAAAAAAAACAAAAGTTGGCATGCATATTATTGTTTAGTTTTAAACTGATTTTTTGGGGTTAAATTGAGCTAAAAAGTTAAAAACTTTAAGTTTGATATAACTATTTTTTTATTTAATTTTTTTTGTTTAAAAGTTGTAAACAAATGGGCTATAATACTAAAACCTTAATCAATGATATAAATTAACATCTCAAAACGTATCATAGCTACTATATGTATGTACTTCAACGAAAAGTTCATTTAGTGAAATATTATTCTCTTTGCGATACTATAAATATTTAGAGTAATATTTTTTCCCCCTCAAACTGATTTTGTCATTGTCCTATTGTTTAATTTGACATGGTCCCATTAATAATGGTATTGTAGTGCTTATACCTATTATCTTTGACCAAAACCATATGCATAAGGTCTTGTTAAGTATGTTAGTTAAAGTTTTGCTTTGTAATTTTAATTTTTCATATGAGAGTTGACCTACTAAACCAAATCCACATTAAGAAATTAACCAATCAGTGGTCTCATGTGGCTTAAAATCATATAGTCATGCTTTATAATTAAAATTATATTACAAGTGACAAATGGCAAGAACGTTTTTTTCTTTGTCCGGCTCCTTTTTTGCATTTACTTTTGGACTTTTAACAAAAATGATTAAAAGGGATATACCAATAAGGTAATAATGAATAATGTTATGCGCAATCGAATTCTAATATTGCACCCCAACAGTGTGTGAGCTGTGCGTCTATATTGAACGGGTTACTCAATTTCAGTATTTTCTGTAAAAATTATTACAATTGCAATCAAACAAACTCTTTTGCACGTTACCATTACGATTACACGAATAGAAAATACTCGGACAAACAATATCTTACGCAAGTCATGAAAATAATCACACATAAAAATAATCGCAATGACGAAAGCACCTTAACTCTAACTATTTTTCGACATGAATAAGCCCTAGAAAATAGCATTGATTTATTGAGGCGAAGCAACATGCCGAAGTAATTGAAACTAGAAGAGTTAATATTTTCTAACGAAGAACGAAAATAGCGATTATTAGTAACCGAGTCATAAACAAGATGAAAAGTCAATATCGATGTGAGGTAAAAGTGGGAAGAAGGTTGATGGGAGTATTGGATGGGTGATCTGATCTTGTATATGAAGACTATAAAGAAATGAGTAGAGACAAATAAAATGGGAGTTGATCAAAGGTTTCTTTCGAATATGGTAGGTTTATCTATTTATTCTAACACCTAATTAATAACAATTGTTACTGGTAGGTGCAATGGCAGTGACAATATTTAAAAAGTCCAATGACTAATTTATCTCTATGGTAAGAACAATATATGAGGCGATAAAGAACAATATCGGATAAGGAAGTATGTGAGATAGTTCCTTTTTTTTTTTTCCCCCGTAATAAAAGTATTTTCCACAAGTTTGGCATAATGTATAATTCATATTATAAGTTTCATATAAATATTGTAATTTCTGGCATTAAAATATGTTTTTTAAAATTTAATATAGAAAAATTGCTATGTGAATTATACGTGTATTGTTTGGAGGCACCAAAATATGCGTACTTTTTATGAGATTTCACATCAACTCGGAAAATGGAAACATTTTCTAATTATGCGTACTTGTAGATATTAAATGATAAAAATTTGTGAATTTATCAATAGAAAATCAACTGTATGACTATGTCACGACTTTTGTAGAGAGGGTTCCATGCTTTCCAGATAAGTAAAGACTTTCTTTTGTGAGATAGGTAAAGGGTCACTTAGATTTATGGGAAACCTAGTTCGGAGGGATTCTTTAAGGAATTTTACTAATTAATTTTTACGAAGCGAAAATCACAACAAAAATGGGCTGTAACAACATTTTTCAAGAGATATTTTCTGTAAACATTGCTTAAGGTGTGAGAAGTACTTTTTGGCGACGTTTATGGTAACGTTTTTGTCAACCGTTGTCATAGCCTATGTTATTATGATGTTCATGTGGACGTTTTCGCCAAACATTCCCATAGACTATGTTATTGCGACAGTTTAACGACATTTTTGTTAGATGTTGATATAGCATAAATTATTGCGATGCTTATTCAAAAAAGTTATCTACATGTCGTAATGGTTATAGAAAATAACGATATTTGTTTGCAATACCTGTTGACAAATTCACATTATGTAATATTTGTAAGCGTCATTAGTTAACCAAAAATTTCATAATATCATTTAGTTTTAGTGATGTCTTTTAATGAGGTAAAAACCAAAGAGAAAATTACTAATTAGTTAAATATTTGTCTTGTAGCTTATTCTTCGATAACTCGAGTAGGAGACTTGCTCATCCAACAACAACTTCACTTAAATTAAAATTGATGCAATGAACTATGCATAACTCATGTTATGTGTAGATTTAAAATTGGTGGAGAACATTATCAAGAAAAAATAGCTAAAGATATTATGATAGAACTAATAAAATTAGCTAATTATTATAGTAACCGGCACAATACGTCCACAAACTATTGAGCTAGTCGGATTAGCTATTCACATAAAAATTTCTTCTTGCAAATTAATGACACACTCTAGTGGTTGGTTGCATAGTGCTTAGAGGTGATTGGGTTTAAAATTTAAAACATTAGATGTCATATGTGTAATTTATAAAAACTCTTGGGGTGCTTAATGGAAAGTACCAACTAGGCATATACAAACAAATTATTGATAGATATATATTTATACATATAAAGCATATAACAAAGTACAAAGACTGAGGTTATAATTAAGCTAAAATTACCCGCAACACATGCTGATTATAAAGAAAGTCAGGGACCAACGAGGTAAATATTATTTGATAGCTGTACAGGTACTGTACACTATAAAAGCTGCCATATGTTAGCTGAAAAGTTAGGTGAAAATTTCTCTCTCTCTACATTTAATCTTTTCCTAAATTATTTAGACCTTGCCAGAACCCTTTCTTACTTAAGCATTGGAGAGTCGGCGGACAACCCCTCCTGTCCACACTTTCAGGTACTCGAGTAGATCCGAAGGCCATTTGGGGAACAAAACCTTATTCATATCACCAAATAGATATCATCGGGGAGCGTGTATCTGTATTGTATCTAGGTACCCACTCTTCAACTGGCGCCGTTTGTGGGAACTTCTAGCTAGAGAAAATTTGAAGTTCTCGAACCCATCATTGTCTGAAAATATGTCAAGGTCCCCTGATGTTCCGAATCTACCTCCACCAAATGCAACATACAACGACCGATCCCTCCCTATAACTCAAACTTCAGCCGAAATTGCCCAACACTCATCCACCATCCCGTCTCTCCCATCTACAGCAATGCCCCTCGGCATTCCTTCCCGAAGTCACCTATCCGACCTAATCTTGCTTGAAGTTCATGCATGCCATAACTAACAACTACAAAATAACCCGAGTTCCTCCAACAACCCACCACAACATTTGGATTTACAAACCTTGTTCACCTCTATAGTACAAGAATAAATTCTGTCGGCTCTCAGTTCTTCAGGGCTACTCCTCCCACGAGGAAATAACTCCTTCCTCCCCGTACCAAAAAATGTTCCAATGGAAGTTGAACGTACTACTAATAGGGTTCATCCTGAACTAACCCTAGCCACTGAACAAAATGCTGGAGAAATATGTGGCCTTGTGGGAGTGGTGCCCAGAGAAGTTCCTCACATCGTTCTTGCAGTACCTAACGTGAGACAAGAAATTGTGCTAGGGGATTCTACCGAAATAAGAAGAAGATCTCCTTCTCCCAGAATGAATGACGAGCGAAGAAGAAGGACTCATATTACTTGGACATCAGGACATAGAACTGCCGGTTCCTCCATCTCGGGTAGTTCTTCCATCTCGGGTAGTTCCTCATGTATTCCTCCAGAAATCTCTCCTTGTTGAAACCCTTAATTTGCTTTAATGTTGCCAATTGCGACAGCTTCCAACGACCCTTTGATGATTCGGGCTTCTTGGAGCCCTTCGGATTCTTTTCCGAAAACATCTCGCCTTTGTTAGTTTTTGCTAAAGCTTCGGCTATAATGTATTCTAGAGAGAGAAAGTATAGAATAAACAAAATCGAAAATGACAAATGACAAATGACAAATGACAAATGAATGGAGTGATCTCTCCCTCCCTCGTTATTTATAGCCATATTACAACCGCAACGTATCAACTGCCCACATTAAGGATAGGCGACAACTAAGCAATATGGTCATGTGCAATACAGGTACCGTGTACTATAAAAGTTGCTATATGTCAGCTGAAAAGTCAGGTGAAAAAGTTTCTCTCTCTAAATTATTTAACACCTTGCCGGAATCATTTCTTACTTAAGCATCAGAGAGTTGGCGGACAACCCTCCCTGTCCGCACTTTCAGGTACTCAAGTAGATCCGAAGGTCATTCGGGGGAGCAAACACCTAGTTCATATCACCAGATTAATATCATCGGGGAGCGTGTATCGGAACCGTATCTAGGAACCCACTCTTCAACTACCATATACAAATATGGTATTTTATGATTTGTATACTTTCAGTTTAATGAAATGGTCATTTAACTTAGGGTTTTCCAAGCCTTCAAGTATAAAACTTAGTGTTTTTCTTGGACATAAAATTAAGCTTCAGAGGCTGCAAAGAAGTTTAATCTCTTCTCTTTTTGGTTCCAATAGTATGTAATATATTATAGATTTATTATTCATCAATTTAGTTATCAAATCTGTTCAGAACTTATTGAATTTTCTCGTATAGTGTATCTTAAATGGATAAAAAATTGGATTCTAACGACTCAATTACATTTTTATCTTACACAGGAAATGAGCTGCTGTTTCGACTTGGAATTGGAAGATCAACCCTGAAGATCGATAACTTTGGATATTTAGATACTTATTCATAATTTAGTATTGGATTAGATGTTATTTTTTATATGCAATTTGGATAATGTACATGATTAATTTTTGTATTGATGAATATCTGGTCAAATAATAATTTGATTGATAAATCTAGTTGGATTTTTTCTTAGGTCAAATGTCAAATTTCTTTAATGTGCTATATTTATTTATGTCATATTGCATATTAAGTTTAAGGCTTACGAAGGTCACTTTAAAATAGCCCGACTATCTATTGAAATGTTGATTAAACGGCACAATAAAATCTCATACGTGGTTTTGTGTGACAAATTCAACGTTTATAAGTAGTCACCATAAGAATTGACAATATTTATACAAATTATTTATTATATTTAATCAATATATCAAAAAGCCAGCAAGAAATTTGGTTAACTACGTTCATAATATCCGTTTAAATTTTTTTATTATCAGCATTTTAAAAGTTGCGATGATAATTTAATAATATTTATGGACCTATTGGCAAACTCCTTAAACGATATTTACAAATATCAGTGTAGGGTATCTTTGCCAACGTTTGTTTTAGATGTGTCATGTAACACTCCAAAATTTTAAACAACCCTGAACACGTCACTAACCAATCATCACGATATCTATTAAACAATACTTGTAATGCCCTATTTCTAATAAACAATGAAATTGGGGAACTATGTTGCTATTAATTGAAACTGAAATGGAAACTTAATTTATTTTCCTTTTTCTCTCTGTTACAATTTACGGTCTAACTCTTTACGTTCCTAGAGAAAGAAGAGGAGAGAAAGGGAAAAATCACTTCTTGGCAAAACCCGCTCGATTCGAAAGAAGAAGAAGACCAAAAAGAAAATCAATAGCGGATTCGGACTCTTCATCTCGCTCTCTTCGTTTTGACGTAAGTATTTCTCACAAACTTTTCGGGTCGTCCATACCCAAAGTCTCTCAAATTCATCTAAAAGTTGATTTATTGATGAATTGATGTGTAGATCAATATTATATACTTATATCTCCGTTGATTTTAGTTATAGGTTCACGTTTGAGGGACTTTTGATAGCAGAATTTGTCATTCCCGAGCTTTCCGAGGAAAGTCATTAAGTCTCATATAAGGTACGTGGCAGGATCCAAGTTATAATCGATTGAAATAATTGTATAAATCTGGAACTACGGCTGTAGAAATTGTGGAATAAAAATCGTAACTTTCGAAGGCTGCTATCACCAATCGTTTCTATTATAAACTCATGACCACCGTTCGAACGGCACCACCGTTCAAATGGTAGTGAGTTGCCATTCGAACGACCCTTCCGATTGAGCAGTTGGGACTAGGCGTTCGAACAGTATGGGGTAACAAAAACCATAAACTTTTCCAAAATGATGAAATTGGATAAGAACTACTTAGTGGGCTTATCTAAGAGTACAAACGAACCCTATGGGATCATGATAATAGATACTAGTTATTATTTGGCGAATCTTAGGGCCTTAAGACTAATGTTGGCGTATTTGTGTTGTGTAGAACCTTGGGGCCCTAGGATCAAGGTTGGTTTGGGTTTTGTTGTTGATAAACTTTGGGGTTATAGGGCCAATGTCAGCTTTGTTTGATTGTGCGAGCAATAGAGACACTCTGCGGTTGCTTTACACATAAGGTGCAAGTGGAATATGTATCCCGCCTGGAAGGACCTAGTATCTCGGTTAGTTGTGTGGTTTACTTTTGGCAATTCATATATTTTACATTTATTGGTTATACAAACGTTTGAACGATTGGGTTTTAGTAGTATATTGTACATTCTTACTGCATATATTCTACACATATTGTTTCATTATTTCGATAGATTGGACATATTATTTTGATTCGTGCTTGCTTAGTTGGATTTTTTATTGTTGCTTTTGCATGAAAACGCCAAGCAGAACCAGGATCTCAGATTCAGGAATATTGACTTGGGACAGGTCGAGACTTATTCGAGAAAGCACTTAGCTCTGTTTATCAGTTTTCTTTCCATTACGTTATCATTCTGATTTTCAAACATTTGTAGGCATAAGATAATATATGATATTGTGTTCAATTTGAATATTTTGTAAAGCTAGAAAGCATGATAATAAGGCCTCACGAGTTATTTTTCCTTCGGATTAGACATTGTTTATATTCTATTATAAGTTTTATTTTACTAATATGTTGACCAATGTTGTAGAAATGAATGGTTAGTGATATACTCATGATTATGGGATTATCAAAGTGTTATAATACTGAATTAAAATCTCATAAATAAAACAAAAGAAGTCCAAGACAATAAAACATAATTCACTAGGCCTTATTATCATATTTTTGGCTTTACAACTTTATTAAAAAAACAAATAAAAATATCATCTTGGCCAATGACTTACAACTGTTTAAAATGAAGTAATAGAAATGTGGTACTAAAACAAATTACGACGAAACTTTTCCCGAGTGAGCTCTAACCTATCCTAACCTCAGTTCCCATGATTCTTAGCTCCTTTCTACTTGGCGTTTTCACACAAAATAACAGTAAAAAAACCAACCAAGCAGGAATGGGTCAGAAAGTTGTCCAATCTATTGAAATAACGACGATAATAAATATGTAGGTGAAAACAAATAATCATAAATCTGTATTTGTCTAACACAATCTCAACTCAATATGTATTATCGTAAACATGTAATCTATAATCAACAATGGAATTATACAATATAATAGGATACCTGTCCTCCGCTCAGAATACCTGTCCTTCCAAGATTTTATGTGTAAAGGCTTCAAACAATAATGCAGATGAAAGGGTTCTTGTGGAACCGGGTCACACTTAGATATCTAGACTTCCAAGATTATCGAATACTGCAATTGTAGGGGAGTGTCACTTTCTCTCCTACGGCCTACAATGATAAGTTGTGCCCTAGGGTGTACCCACCTCAAAGGCTTTAACTGACTGCTACAGTACGTCTTGCCCTAGTGTAAATGCATCCCAAAGGCCTAAACTGATGACTTTGAATAGCAACCAATCATGCCAAATATAAGGGCGCTCCAAGGCCTAAACCGACTACTGCTACAGTGAATCTTGGACTATAGTTTCCAATGCCTATAATATACTGTATCCATTCACAACATATGCAACTTTCACAGTATAAGTTTATATTTGTAATAGTTCTAACATCTATTAACATGTACAACATGTCTATTCAAGGTTCATATATAATCCATTATTTTGCTAATATCCAATGTATTAATTGAAATTTTAAAACATTCCAAATCTAAGCCGTTCGAAAGGTACCCACTTACCATTCGAACGGTAGCTGCGAATACAAAACAACCACAATAAGCGAACAACAGTTTCGAAAACCTCAGATTTTCGTACAATCTAAATACTTAGAAAATGAATGTAAATTAGTTAATTTAATATCATAAGACTCGATTTGCGCTATGTACTTTATTTCCATCACTTTATGAAATAGTCAAAAGTTAAGGTATACTTCTAAACATACACCTATTTGTATATCATCAAACAAAACAACAAAAAGCCTCATACGATTAATGAACAAGGATTAATTGACTTCATCTCTTAATTGGTCGCCACGCCCACGTAATATGAAGTGCGGGCTATAATAACTACTTTATCCATACTAGGATATTGAATTTCTTATTCACTATACAAACCTTAGTCCTATATTTGTTCATACAAACACATTTAAGAAGACAGAGTAAGATCTCGCATTTGGCAATATTACACAGTATAATAGAAATTAGGTAATAACCATCGACTTCCGAATGCGGTCTCATCCTATTACTCAAAATAGGATATCACAAATTAGTGTCTCATATTTGCTCGCCACTAAGGCGTCAAAAGCAATTGCTTGTGTGAGTGGCTAATTTAACCTGTTGATATATAATTCATGTGTTTGTTACAAAATGCAATACCCATACACTAACCTATGATAAATGCATTAAAATATCAAATATCTCTATAAATATCAATGTAAATGATTAAGAGAAGAAATCAACAAAATTTTGAGTACAAGTCCAATCCTTTTACGTTCCTAAAATCCCAACATGCGCTACCTAAGCTCTGAAAGCCCCAACATGAGCTAGCTAAGCCTCCTTAGAAATTGACTTGGTTAGGGGATCCGTCACCATGTATCTTATGAATGTACTTTAAGATTACTTTCTCTCATGCAACGATGTCTCTAATCAAATAGTACTTAAAGTCAATATGTTTGGTTTTACCATGATATAACGTGGACTTCTTTACATAGGGCAAAACTATCATGTAATCATAATAAATCTTCACACGGCCCATAGAAAAGGTAACAAATCATAGAAGTAAAAGAAACCTCTTAAACCAAACTTTCTCTTATATATAGCTGTGGGAGCAAGTCACGAACTTTGTGTCAACATTAGAAAAAGCTATAAATGTATGCTTCTTTCTACTTAAAGCATTGATACTTCCATTGAGCAAGAAAGTATATTCAAATATGGGGATATCATTGATTTTTACCACCATAGTCTGCATCGCTATAGTCAACTAGGTCTAACTGGCTTACAACATATGCAATCCTTCATTTCTTTAACACATCTACAATACTTAGGACTTTCTCCCAACGGACAAATGAAAGTTAATGCTATCATTAGGCTATCAAAGATTTGATCGAGATCAGGGTAATTGTATAACAAATATGAAACCAATGACCACCATTGCAATATTACGCTATCAATAGTATTATTGCAGGGGG
Source organism: Embelia ribes (assembly GCA_001753735.1). Lineage (NCBI taxonomy): Eukaryota > Viridiplantae > Streptophyta > Magnoliopsida > Ericales > Primulaceae > Embelia > Embelia ribes. The sequence goes on from MKEJ01011693.1 coordinate 18,938, forward strand.
AAAGAGCCATTTGCTCTTTCTCTTAAAGAATCTTAGAACACACATTGAGTTTAATGCTTTTTTTTGCTATAAGAATATCAATGGATTTGTAACTGTGCATCTAAAACTGCTCAAGGAGTTTCTTGAAATAAGTCTTTAAACTAAGAAGTCTCCTTGATCGATTATTTATGACCTTACTCCGAGCAAATAGTACCCACGTCCTTTACTTGAAATGTGGAGGATGACCACCCTAATTTTAGACGACCACCGTTTAGAGCCATGTGAGGGCGCATGTCCTTTAAGAGGTAGATTTTAGTATCCTGGAAGTATGTGAGCGAAAGTACTTGGGCAGATGTCCGTGAACAGACATAAGATGCTCTGTTACTTAGGCAAGTTATCCTGCTTAAGAGTAAGCTACCACAGTGTTGACGTAGACAATTACTTATCTTATATATGGCTGAGGGATGACTATGTGTTACATAAAGAATGTTGTGTTAAATGTCATGGATGACCACCCTTTTGACAACCAACCTTCAGAGCCAAGAAAGGGTGTGTGCCCTTTAAGAGGGAGATTTTAACACCCTGGGAATACGTGAGCGAGCGTACTTGGGTAGTTGGTGAGCAGGCATAAAATGCTATGATACTTGAGTGAGTTATCATGCTTAAGAATAGGCTATCACAATGCTGAGGTGGGCAATCACTTGTCTTATATCTGGCTGATTGATGATTATGTGTTAAATAAGTAATATTGTAAATCTACTTAATACAACATCTTTTAGATTTGTGTTGGAGTTGAGTTACTTGGAACTCCAAAGCTAAGTTTGCTCGTGCTGAAGCAATCACAAGTCTCAAAAATTTCAGTGCTTTACATATAACTTCGCCAAAATTGGACAAAATTATAGTATGTAGGTTCACTGTAGTTACATATATTATTAAAAAGTAAAAATAATTATACACTAATGAAATATTTTACACACAATCTTAAATCGTACGGGCTCCACTCTAATTCAATATACTCCCTCCATCCCATTTTAATTGAACATTTTTTATTTTTTATTTGTCCCGTATTATAGGCAAGTTTTCTTACTTAAAATGTAATCAAAATAACTGATTTACTAATATACCCTCATTAAATGTATTTTTTGTAAACAAATAAACTTTTTTACATTTCTAATAAAGAGTATCATAATAAAATAAATAAGAAATTAAATATTACAACCACTCTAACTAATTTTTTTTTATTAATCTGAGTAAAAATCTAAATAAATCTATTAATTTGGAACGGTGAGAGTATATTCTTTTGGAGCACAAACATCTTGTATATCCTCTATAACTCATCCTCCGAACAAGGACGGAAGCAGAGGAGCAGTGTTGGCAATCATCACCCCCAAAAACCCCCGCTTCCACCTGCAATCTCTAGATATTTGATAAATATTAGTCAAAAATGGTTTACAAAATTGTGTGGTAGAGTTGGTAAGAGCATACATGGGTGAAGAAAGGGGATTAAGAAGGTTCGAGCTTCCACAAGCGTGTAGTTTTTTTTATTTTGAAAATCCGATATTTTTTGGCCTTGCTTGTTTTTAGTTTTGGGCTTGTTGTTGCTGGGCTTGTTTACATAAATGTGGTGTGATTTATGACGACCTTGTGATAAATTTTATTTCAAACCTTTTTTTTAAAAAAATAATCAATTATTTTAGTTTTATAATATTTACTAATACTTATAAAATATTTTTGGTCCAGTGTGGAAGGAAATAACCCAGTGATCTATTTAATATTTCATTTTGCATATAGTAACATTACTGTAATATTTGTTGGTGTTTCTATATATCTCTCTTTTTAAATTTTATAAATCACAAATATTATAAGAAAAAATTATTTGTAATCATCTATTATGACTAAATTCTCTTTTAAAAAATTATATTTAAGAAATTTATAGATATTAATTTTTTTAATTTTAGTGTTTTTAATAAAACTATAGAAATAATATCATAATTTATGATAATAAATAAATTTCGCCTACACTAACTCTGTAGCTATCTTCCAACACAAACAAACACCTCACAATATAAGCATTAAAAATAAGATAAGATCAATTAGCTACGGCTCTTTTTATGTGGTGCTATTTGTATGCTTCCAATTTAGCGCCACGTCATCCGATTGAGAGAATGAAATTGAATAATTCATACATTGATTGAATCGCATCGCATAAATAAGACCATCCGAATATCGTAGACCTCAACCTAAAATTCATATTATCCTAATATCAATATTATAATCATGTATGAATAATTAATATAGTAAAAACACATCCATATATGCATCATTTGTGAAATAAAATTGTATGTTATAACGGAATCGATTGCTTGTTTGAAATCTAACGCACCCCGTGATATTGATTTTTGTGGTGAGATTTTGACACGAATGTTCGTTATGTATTTTCACTAAGCAAAATTTCTTTTCCTTTCCCACACAAATAAACATTATTCAGACCAAGTCGATCACTCCATCAATTGCCTAAAAAAATTTGGGTTAATAAATCAAGATTAGTGTCTTGTCAATAAAAAATGTACATATATGATATATATCATTATTTATATGCTGATAATAATCAATGACCGCGTGAAAAAATTTACTATCTTAATTTTTTTTAGTTGAACGATGATATGCATTGAATTTTACATAATGGCAAGTTTAGAAAACTCTACTCATAAATTAATCTCTATTCAATGTGTGACCTAAGAAGCTGCATGGCCGTGATAGTCTTGATTTTTGAAATTTATATAGAATTTACATATAAGATTCCAAAATTTTTAAATAGTCCCTTTATATGATCCATCTAGATAAAAATGATAGTTCATATATATATACATATAGAATTTACATATATTCAAAATTTTTAAATATTCCATTTATATGATCCATCTAGATTAAAATGATAGCTCATATATATATATATATATATAGAATTTACATATAAGGTTCCAAAATTTTTGAATAGTCCCTTTATATGATCCATCTAGATAAAAATGACAGTTCATATATATATATATATATATATATAAATCTTTTCTCCATAAGTGAAAATTTTGGATGAGCCCAAAAATTCCCCACTTATATAGAGAAGATTATTGGACATAAAACCTCACCATAAACACTTCAATATGTCTTGGACACGTATCACTTCCTCAATATGGAACTCAATAACCATGATCAACTCCCCAACCAATATCAAAAACACCCCAAAATTGAGCTCACAAGAGAAAGTGAAGGAGAAAGTGATGAAGCAAGCAGCCCTCAAGAGAGGGAGAGAGAAAAGAGAGAGGGGAAACCCTGATGTGCCAAAGTGGAATTTGGATGAAGGATATGATAGGTGTGTTGAGTTGGCAGCTAAAGATTTAACCTCAGTTATAACTAATCAACCCTCAGAGTCTAGCTTCAACTCTGCCTTATCCTCTCTTATTAAAACATGTAAGTCCAGTCCCTTAAGCTTTGTTTGGTTGTAAATTTTTCGTCCGAAGATTTTTTTATTTAACAAGTTGTGGGTATTTAGTCATTCATTATTTTTCTTTATGTTTTCAAAAAACTAGAAGTTTTGAATTTTACGTATATAGCTTTTTTCTTAGTGTGAAAACTAGTTTCATTGCTCAAGATTTGCAACCAGACAAACTCCGAGGACTCGTTTGACAGCCCTCTTGTAGTTTCTTCATCTGAAGATTTTTTATTTAACATTTTGTATGTATTTAGCTGTTCGTCATCATCATCATTTTTTATACATAAAAAAGTTAGAAGTTTTAAATTTTATGTATATAGTTTTTCTATTAGCATAAAAACTAATTTTATTGCTTAAAATTTGCAATAAGACGAACTCCAAGGACCCGTTTGACCGCCCTCTGGTTGTAGCTTCTTCATCTGAAGATTTTTATTTAATAATTTATGCGTATTTAACTGTTAATTATTATTATTTTTTTATTAAAAACTAGAAGTTTTAAATTTTATGTATATAGTTTTTTCTTAGTATGAAAACTAGTTTTATTGCTTAAAATTTGCAATCAGACAAACTCTCAGGAACCGTTTGACTGCCCCAAACTCCAGATTTTCCTTCCAAGGTATTGTGGGTTGGAGGGGGGGAGTTTTTCTGTTAGAATACTGAGTTTTGCTTAGAAAAAGTTGGAAATATTTGGTAAAAACTTTCCAGCTTAAATATTTTTTTTTTCGAAGTAAGAGAGAACTAAAAAGCAAGAAGTTAAAACAATTATTATTTTTTTTAATTTTTTCTTTAAATCTCTCCTGGAAATAGAAATTTAATGAATTTTGCTATATGCACAAAGTGTGCCTTCTATCAAACTAAGTAGCGGATAAGGTTGTTTTGGAACAAGTGATACAAGTGAACTCTAATGTTGTTTTTTGGAATGTAGAGTAGAATTTTTTTGGAATTGGGTGCAAAAAGATACAAGTGAACTCTAATGTTGTTTTGGACTGCTTTTTTATTTCTTACAAATATATATATATATATATTGTAGAGATAGCAAGAATAATAGAGAAACTGCTCATAATATGTGATATTGTATTCATTATGTAGTTACTAATTACAAGTAGAATTACAAGGAAAAAGAAAACAAATAAGTAATTACAAGAGAAATGGAAACAAATAAGTAATTACAATCAATTACATTAATTATGATAGATTAGGTAACTATGTAAATTAATCACCCGAGATCACGATTCTCTATCTTAATATGCCCCCTCAAGCTGACGGGGAGGGGAGCGACATGAAGCTTTCTACGAAGAAGAGTGAATCGTGGTGACCCAAAGAGGTTTAGTGAGGGCATCTGTGAGTTGGTCCTTGGAGGAGACAAAGCGAACCTATAAACTTTTATTAGCAACCCGTTCTTGAACAAAGTGAAAATCTAACTCAACATGTTTCATCCAAGCATGAAAAATAGGATTTGCAGTGAGGTAGGTAGTACCGACGTTATCACACCAAATGACAGGAGGAATAGATAAAGGCAACTGTAAATCACGAAGGAGATAAGTGAGCCATTGGACCTCAGCAACCACCCCAGCAACAACACGATATTCAGCTTCCGTGCTCAAACGAGCCACAATATGTTGCTTATGGGAGCCCCGAGAAATCAAATTAGGGCAAAAAAAATAAAAATACAATAGCCAGTAGTGGACCGACAGTCGGAGGGATCCCCAATCCAATCCGCATCGGAATAGGCATGAAACTGACGTATAGGCATAGGAGAAATAAGAAGTCCATGCGATGCCGTCGCCTTGAGATAGTGTAGAAGGCACTTAGCCGCCGTCCAATGATCCTGACACGGTGCATACATAAACTGACATAATTTGTTAACAATAAAGGATACATCGGGGCATGTAAAGGATAAATAATTTAAGGAACTAACAATACTTCGATAAAGTGTAGGATCCTTAAATAAGGGTCCCGAAGCAGCAACCAAGTTTGTCGAAGAGGCCATAGGAGTACCTATAGGTTTTACATCAACCATATTAGTATGCT
>MKEJ01011696.1:0-14519 GCA_001753735.1 Embelia ribes
AAAAAAAAAAAAAAAAGAATGCAACCTATAAATTTCTGAATTTGTATGCTTTTAAACTGCTAATAGCAATATATATAAACCCATAAAGTACTATATATATAAAGTATAAACATGATTTCATAAAAGTTGTAAGAGGAAGACAGACCTTGTCGGAGTGACTTTTAAATTTCTTGAAACAAAGAGAGCATAGCCTATCACCATCTCCCAGAGCACAAACCTCACCAAATCTCGGTTCTTTAACGTAATGTACCATAAAACGACAGTGTGTGAAGTCTTCTGAATGCGCATCATGGCGCATCTCATAATCGGAATCATCAACATATTGGACATATTTTTGGCCTCTGAACTCCTCTAAGTACTTATCAGCGATAGAAGAATCTACTTCAAATGCAGTCTCAAATAAAGCAGGGGAATTTATATTGAAGAGAACACAAATTAAACAATATACTAAAATAGAAAACAACCCGAATGAAAGAAACAAAAAAAAATATACTTACCATCTGAATCCGAATCATCAAGAAACGTAAGAGATTTTTTAAGTCCCTTCCCAGAATTTGGAGCAGTGGTTTCGATGTTTTTATTTTCCACATCAGCTAATTTGAAAAGTTCACCTTTTGAGCAGGCAATAAAGGTAGTAGATTTTTCAAGTTCCTTCTTAGAATTGATTTTGGTAGAAAGCATTGCGCTTTCTGGAGCTGTGAGGTCGATATTTTCATTTTCCACGTCAGCTACTTTGGAATTTTCCTCATCCAAGCCACTGAGAAAAACAGAAGAATTTTCAAGTCCCTTCCCAGAATTGATTTCGGTGATAAGCATTGGGCTTTCTGGAGCTTTAGGTTTGATGATTTCATCTTCCTTAACAGCTGATCTGGAATCTTCCTGCTCTGACAAATCCAGTGAGCGCACCGAACTTTCTAAAACAATTGAATTGATTTTCTTATTTCCCACATCAACCACTTTGGACTTTGCCCCACACAAATTGAAAGCTGAACAGTGCCGTTGTATATTGGCATGAATTGTCTGCAATTGGTTTTCGATGTTGGCACTCACTGTCTGGAATTGGTTTCCAACAGAGTTCTCCACTGTTTGCAACTGGTGTTCGACAAAATCAAATGCATCCTGGTCCATGCAAGTAATAGTTTCCCGAAACTTGATCAATATTGTGACTTTAAATGCTACGAGCTAAGGACAAAATTCTTAAGTCACAACATAATTAAGCACAACATAAATTTTAGCTATGACTTCCCTTTTAGACTACTTGCCAAGATTAAACATGGGACATTGGGAATAAAGTGGGTCAGCCCCGGGAAAAAAAGATACGGACACTAAATAAAGGTTATATCAAAACAATCCACGTTATTAATGATTCAGGAAAAAATTACGGCAAAATATGGATGTAAACCAAAACAGAAGAGGATTTATTTTTTATTGAAATCAATTCGTAAAGAATGAGAAAAAAAAAACCCTGTGTGGTTTGTATGGGAACAAGGAGAACATATATATGCAATACCTCGTGCACGGCCATGACACCTTCAGTATCTAACGAAGTTAATATCTTTTGGCTCAAGTCTAAAATCCAATCCATGTCCTACAAAACCCAAACGGACAAAAGGGTTGCAAAAGACAAACGTAGAGAAAAGATTATACAAATATTTTCCATCAACTTATTCTCAAGAAAGTAGAATATACATATCGCGATTCATGTCATCCAAAAGTTTTTGTAACTACAACTGAATGTACTATAAGTGAGAAAAATACTCATATTTGGGAGATAACAAAACAAAATAGATATAAGTAAATTGCATATAACCGCCTAAGACATGAATTTGCCAGCACCTTTAACCGAACGAAACCCGAGCCGAAGCCAAAGCCGAAGCCAAAAGCATCAATGTAATGTCGATTAGAGAGGGGAATTAGAAGAGAGAAGTTCAAGAGAAAGAAGTATGATCAAATATGTCATCCGTATCTGTCCAGCTATATTTTCTTCCAAAAAACCTTTGCTGTAAATAACAGATAAATATCGGATAATATTTATAGAATATTTAAACGTACAGACATATCTACAACCACCTTATCACTTAACGGATAAGTACAAAAAGATAAAAGGAATTACGGAACGATCTCAATATACAAAAATACCAAAATTCTAAATAATAATTTCTAACAACTTCAGCATAAAAATTTTATTTTTTTCGTAATCTCAGTCTCTTACTGATGATCAACATCTAATCAAATTATTATTAGTAGAAAAAATTAAACCTCTATTTCTTCTGGATTTTTTGTATTAAAAATACGATCCCGATTAAAAATATTGGACAATAATTCAATTAGAAAGGCCTATTGAAGAATTATAATCAAAGTTATTTTGCGTATATATTTATATATTTTTTTTTGGGCACAACAGAATATCAAAAACTAGCTAGAATCTACAGGAGCTGCAGCACCTTCCGTCCTTCACTAACAAATTATGCAAGCTATAATGAGGTTAACAACTACAAGTACAATTGACGAACAAATATAAAGCAATGACTTTGAAGTCTACCCAAATTTCAGACTTGAAATTAACACATCAGCAATCAACAAGCTAATCATCGAAATCAATGCCAGACCCTCAAACCCATTAACTAAATCAGAGACAGCGAGGAGGGTAAAAAGTGATTTCAAAAACAATAACATACCTAGTGACAAAAGTTTGATCACTTACGTGTTATGAGAATAAAACCCCAGAATTGGAATATGTATTTATATAAAACAAAAACCAAAAAGACACATGCTTGCTTTTATAGAAGAACTAAGTTTAGTTTAAAAGACAAGTGTCAAGTCCAAATCATGGTAGAATTAGGATCACTTTTTCCCTGTCCCACAGGAAAAGGTGAATAATAAATCTATTCCTAATTCTGAAAGGATTTTGCTTAAAAAATTGGGCCCAACCCTTTTGCTTTCAAATTATGTGTACGCTATATTTGATTAACATGCAAATTGTTTTCCACTTTTTTTATTTATTTCGTTTCAACTCGTATCACAAATTTCTCATTATAAATTAGTTCATAACTGACCTAAAAAATTAAACAGAATAAGCATCAGGACGAGAAAAAAAAAGGGGGGACTATGAATTGAGTTGAATATAAGTTTCAGAAAGATTTAAACAAAAGCTAAATAGTTTAATTGACACGAAATACTCATACAAGCTTCATAAGATTAATCATCAATAATTGCAATATTTCTACTATATATATATATATATATATATATATATATATTATACAAATGAACTTTTTACCGGTAGTATTGAATTGAGAATGGAAATGAGAGGTAAAGGTGGACCCCAAGTGATACAAAAGTACAAACATACTATAATATAATATTGGACGAGTAAATGATTTTCGATCGGAATGAATGGCATCGAAAAATTCAAGTTAACGAAAACTTTTTGCATGTAAAAATAAATTTAAAAATATTTACCTTGTCATATGATTGGCTGTTGAAAATAGTTTACATATAAGAATCTAAAATGCTATAGAGAAGTTCAAAAATTATGGTCCCATTGCTTTGAAAAGATCAACTGAAAAGCATTAGAAGCTCTTTCCACAATGCAAGACCCTAGTCAACATTACACTTAGAAAAAACCAAAGGCCCAAGCTTACTAATAAGTGATTTATTATCATCTCATCTAAAAACATAATTTTTAAATAAGATAGTTGCACATCAACAACATGATATCAAAACAAATAGAGGTCGGGTTCAAATCTTACCACTCGATGATTAAAAACATGAGTGCTCTTGTTTACCTATCAGAGTATGCGACCAATGAGGTGGTGTTGAATATGAGATAAAATGTCAATTTCTAATGACACATCATTTAACAATATCTTTCCTCTGACATGGAGGAAAGGAGCTAAAATTAATGCAAAAGAGAAAAAGGAAAAACATTTTATAAACAAACTGAAATAGCATGAGAAAAAAAAGAATGCAAATGAGGAAGCATACACTTACAAATGAGATAGGCCGGCAAATGTATGCAGGGCTTGGTCACCTGCAGCCTTCAATATTAAAAAGGAAAATGTCAAGTCATTGATAATCAAATATTGGACTATCCCGTGCACAAGCCTCGAGTGTTGCCAGATCTAGAAAGGATATTATGTATGCAACCCAAATCTTGTTTCCAGAGACGTTTCCACATTGAGAACCTGTAATCACCAGGTCATAATGGAAGCGTGCATGTCCCTAATTTCCATAGAAATTCAAATTAGGGTTTTAAACACCATCAATATCCATTACAAGAAACACTGAATATTGAGTACTTATGATACTCTTATGTCATGTACGTAACAAGCTAGCTCTTAGAAGGGGCAAAAAAAGGAGGAATGCAGTATGCAATAGAAAATGTAAGGTGAACTGCTAAATCAAATAATGATAACATACAAAAGAAGGGGGGAGGAATGCAGTTACGATATTCCGATGCAACACACAACATGGCCTTCATTAAGGGCATCTCTGTAATACTAAACTAAAATCAAATTTGGAAGTAAAAGAATTACCAGAAAATGAGGCCAGTTTAAGTAAAATATGCTTCAAAACAGCACAGGCGATGACCAAAATGTCCTCCAGATGGTCATTGGAATTCTGATTTTTTTTTTACCTGAGGGAAGATTATAGAACCAACAACCAAATTGAAAAGTTAAAGGGGCCAAACTAGTAAAAAGAAAAATCAGGAGCTAACATCAAACTAAGCATAGAAGTATAGGGATGAAAATTTGCAATTCCCTCTTAGTCAACCCATGAAAAATTTACAGGAGATGCAAACATATATTAGAAGACAACAGTTGAGAATTAGTACACCTATGCAGCCCACCTTTGCTAACATCCAATGGAGGATTAAAAACACCAAAGCATAAAAAAGAAATCCCAACGTAAACATTAAATACATAGCTGTCACTTACTGGTAGTTAAGTAACATCTTACAAAAGAAACAAAATATTTGGTTTAAACTATTAAATCTACTGTAAGATTCAAACGTATGCTGCCAACCTGAGTTTTCAATATTCTGAGTGGAACTTAAGGCCTGCTACCTTGAAACGTCCTTATGCATGAGTACGTATAAGTAAGGATATAAACAAACTTTAATTTCACATTGCGCTCTTAGTACATCCATCTCTCCATAAAAAGTGTTTCAGGTACCCTACAGAGTTAAAAGTGTTTTGTGTGTTCGGGTATGGGGACCAAAGGGGGCGTATTTAGGTATGCCGATAATATTGACAAGATACTGCTGCTGTTCGGAACCCTAGGAAGCATCGGGGACGGGTTGATGATTCCACTAACCCAGATACTCATGAGCGGTTTGATAAATGAATTTAATGCAGATACGCTATCCCAACCTGGAGATATCGGTCGGATAGGAAACCAGGTATCAATATAGGCATCTCTTTGTCTTTGTTGCAACTTTTAGGCGTGTAAGGTGCAGTGAATTTGACTGCTCAGCTTACAGGCTGCGTTTTTTCTGCTTTTCTGTTCTAAAACACAGTTATTTTCTCAGTTTGAAAAACAAAAACCTTTTAGTTAAAAGCTGCTACCAAACAAGCATGGAATAAGCAATGGCCATAACGGGACATGAAAAGCATCGTACTTATATGCATGTTGGTACGCTTGTTATGTAACTAAGAAGAAATTGGCATGAAAACGAGTTTGCGCTTATAACCTTTTTACCTGTATTACATTCTTCATGCGAAGTTGACTCGGATCTGCTTTCTGCAGTTTGCACTCAAGTTGTTGTACATTGCTATTGGAGTTGGAATCGCCGGGTTTGTTGGTACGCACGAAGCTAACTTGGTAGTTCTGATATTATAGCATTATCATTGTCAAATCACCATTAGTCCTAAAAAGGTTGATATGTAAGGAGAAGTACATGAAATGTGAGTACCATATCTACTATTACACATACGCACACAAATAATTTGTGACAGGTACCTAGAGAAACAACCAATAGAATTAACAAGGTTTAGCAACAAGAGAACTTGTATTTAGCAACAAGAGAACTTGTAATCTATATAGTAAAAACTGAAATAATCATCAGGAAGTGAACAATTATCAAAGTCTTAACACCAATCAGTACAAATTGGTAAGAATTGTTAGTGACCAACCTGATCTAACTGAAAAAAGTATCTCAGATAATATATTGATACTAGCCTTTTAACGTATATACGTTCTTATTTTGCAGAAGGGGTATGTTGGACGAGGACAGCAGAGCGACAAGCATCCCGTATGAGGATGCAATACTTGAAATCAGTTCTAAGACAAGAAGTTGCTTTCTTCGACATCCAATCTGCTTCATCCTCCACATTCCAAGTCATATCTGGCATCACCGCAGATGCCGAGACAATCCAAGATGTTATATCAGAAAAGGTCATTAAAACTTTACGTACTTTTTTCTGTGCGCTAAATATATGTTTGTTCTCAAACCTCTGAGACCAGTCCGATTTTGTACTCCAAACACTAACCCCAAAGTGAAACTAACCCCATTTTTTTTTCAACAAAAGTTTGTTGAGAAACTAACAGCATGTTTTTTTTTTCTCGTGCATAGATGCCACAATTTGTGGCTAACACTTCAACTTACATCGCCTGCTTCATAGTGGCCTTCGCACTATCATGGAGACTGGCTTTGTTCACTTTTCCATTGATCTTCCTCTTTCTCGTACCTATGATGGGGTTGGGCAAGCTAATGATGGGAGTCGGTTTAAAAATGAAAGATGCTTATGGAGTAGCTGGTGAGATTGCAGAACAAGCAATCTCCTCCATACGTACGGTGTACTCATTCGTGGGGGAGCGCCAAACACTTGTTCGGTTCAATCAAGAACTCGATAAATATCTAGAGTTGGGAATAAAGCAAGGCATGACAAAGGGCTTGCTGATAGGGTGCACGGGAATCCTATATGTACAATTTGGCTTCCAATCTTGGATAGGGAGCATTCTCGTCACAGGAAAAGGAGAAAATGGCGGAAATGTTGTTATAGCTGGATTGACTGTCATCATAGGAGGAATGTAAGTCATTTTACCTCAAATTTCATACCTATATGTGGAAACCTTTTAATTTCAAAATTTCAGCAACATTGGAGATAATAATTGGAAATAAAAGGACTTCATGACACAAGCAGCATAACATTGACTTGGTCGAATTACGTGACTCCAGGTTCGAACACTAAGACTGAGAAAGAGATTAACAACAAATGCAACAAACTCATGAGTGAATATAAGTATAAACCGCCATCGAATTATAATCATGTTATAGAACAAGAAAATAGTATATCTAGCTAATCAGAGATCAAGTTTTTTATGCACCTTTCAAAAGATTCATCAATGATCTAAGTATCCTGTTTCCAAAATTTTTAGGCATTTGATGACTGCCCTCTCTAGCATTTCATTCTTTATAGAGGCAAAAGCAGCAGCCACCAGGATTTATGAGATGATTGCTCGAGTTCCATTGATTGATTTCGAAGATGAGAAGGGTGAAACTTTGGCAAAAGTAAGAGGTGATATCGAGTTTAAAAACATTGATTTTTGTTACCCTTCTCGTCCCGATATCCAAATCCTTAACGGATTTAGCCTCATAGTTAAAGCTGGTGAGACAGTTGGCCTTGTCGGGCCAAGCGGTTCGGGCAAATCGACAATTGTATCTCTCCTTGAACGATTCTATGATCCGATCAAAGGAGATATTTTAATCGATGAACGAAACATAAAGACACTTCAGCTAAGATGGTTGAGATCTCAAATGGGCCTTGTCAGTCAAGAACCGATCCTATTTGCAACATCCATAAAGGAAAATATATTACTTGGCAAGGAAGAAGCAACCATGGATCATGTTGTAGCTGCTGCAAAGGCCTCGAATGCTCACAACTTCATTACTGAATTGCCCAATGGTTATGATACCGACGTAAGTCACACTGTCGTTGTAAATTGTGATATTTTCTAAAACGTTAAGTTGTTACAGGCCATATTGTCTTAAAAATCTTCAACACACCACCTGAATTGTAGCATATTTTGAGAACCAAACAAGTAAATAATATATTTTCATTGGATGGTTGTGAACATTGACTCCAGTTCTATGTGTAGACTACCTTCTCAACTAAAAACTTACAACGTTATACAGGCAATATCATACACATTTTTTTCAACAGCTGCATTTCTACAGATACAGTTTTTATTTCCAAACCCCCTTACGCTAGTTTTCTTGCCTAGCTATAAAATGATTTTTTGTCACAAATATTTTAGGTAGGGCAATTTGGTTCTCAGTTATCTGGTGGTCAAAGGCAAAGGATTGCCATAGCAAGGGCTCTGCTCAGAGATCCAAAGATTTTCCTACTCGATGAAGCTACTAGTGCTCTGGATGCAGAGTCCGAAAAAATAGTGCAAGAAGCCCTTGACCGAGCTTCAACAGGGAGAACCACAATCATAATTGCCCATCGCCTTACGCAGATACAAAAGGCCGATAAAATTGTAGTACTTCAGTCGGGGGTTGTACTCGAATTGGGGTCTCACGATGAGCTTATGCAAAACAAAAATGGTCAAGGGGCCTATTTCAAAATGGTTCAACTGCAACAATCTGCCACAAAGAACGATACAACCGATAATTTTTACAGTCCATCGCATGTTTTAAGTCACCGTAGAATCAGAAGTTTCCCAACATCACGCACCGAGAGGCTAAGATTGCAAGGTAGCCCACCCTATGGACACGATTCATATGCAAACCATATATTGACTTCCAAAACACAAAGTGAAGTAGTTAATAACTCTGGAGACAACTTGAAAACGAAATCTGCCGATTCTGCTGCTCAGTGGCGTCTCTTGAAAATGAATACGCCCGAATGGAAGAAAGCGCTACTTGGGTGTATTGGCGCCATTGGCGTCGGTGCTACTCAGCCCACTAATTCGTATCTAATGGGTCTACTCATATCAGTATATTGGCAGACTGATGAAGGAAAGATAAGGTCTGAGACCCGTACATATGCGCTTCTATATGTGAGCTTGGGCATTCTTAGCGTCATCACGAATGTCCTCCAACATTACAATTTTGCAGTGATGGGGGAACGGGTGACTAAAAGGGTTCGAGAGAAGATGCTACAAAAGCTACTCACTTTTGAGGTGGGTTGGTTCGATCGAGACGAAAACACGAGCGCCGCAATTTCTGCAAGGCTAGTCTCCGAAGCAAACATGGTCAAATCCCTCATTAGTGATCGTATTTCAATGTTAGTACATGTCTTCACCAATGCTTTGATATCTTACACAGTTTCGCTAATAGTCGCATGGAGATTAGCCATTGTCATGATAGCAATGCAGCCATTACTCATTGCTTGCTTCTACTCGAAGACGATTTTGCTACAGAAAATGTCGGAGAAAGCCAAGAAAATGCAGTGCAAAGCAAGCCAGCTGGCAAGTGAAGCAACGACCAACCACAGGACTGTAACGGCATTTTCATCCCAAGGAAGGATGATGAATCTCTATATGCTATCGTTGGAACATCCCAGGAAACAAAATGATGTCCAGTCATGGTTCTCAGGTCTTGTATTGTCCACCTCACTTTTCCTAACTTCAGCTTCCGTGACTATGACATTCTGGTATGGGTTTAGGCTAGTCGACAGAGGCTTAATAAAACCAAAACCACTTTTTCAAGCTTTCTTTCTATTGATGAGCACGAGTAAGAGCATAGCAGATGCAGGGAGTATGACATCTGATTTGTCAAAAGGCACCAGTGCGATTGTGTCGCTATTTTCAGTCCTGGACAGGAAGAGTGAAATCGAACCAGATGAAGCAGAAGGGATCAAGGCTGAGGTGCCACTTAAGGGAGAAATAGAACTTAAAAATGTATTCTTTTCCTATCCATCTAGACCAGACCAAATGATTCTTAAGGAACTTAGCCTAAAAATCAATTCTGGGAAAACATTTGCTCTTGTGGGAAAGAGTGGTTCAGGAAAATCAACAATAATTGGATTGATTGAAAGGTTCTATGATCCATTGAAGGGATCAATATTCATAGATGGCCAAGATATCAAGTCTTATAACTTAAGAAGTTTAAGGTCACATATTGCTTTGGTTAGTCAAGAACCGACACTCTTTGCTGGAACTATTCGCCAGAATATTCTTTACGGAAAAGAAGATGCGACAGACTCGGAATTTACCGAGGCAGCAACTCTAGCCAACGCCCATGAGTTTATTAGGTATGGCTTTTTTAAATAGAATACGCTTAATATCTAATTCTTTAGAGCTCGTCTACTAACAGATAGTTTTCAATAATTAATCCTTCTTTTCAAAATCAAAAAAACTGAAGACCACGAATTTTGTTGCGACATTTTACATTTCAGTTCTTGAAAGAAGAAAAAATGAGAGGCATTTTAGAAAACTGGTATAACTTCACGTGGTAACATCCTGTATATTGACCTGATATTTAAGGAAATGCCAAATAGGTGGTGGTACTCTTTTTTAACATGATAGTTTGCACATGTCCTGCATTTCTGTCCAATGAAATAGAAGGAATTTCAAAACCCTGAAAAAAGTGAAAGCTCAAAAAACTAGTTAACTTTGATTTCATCATTTTTTACAGATTGTTTTGGTCTTTGATTGGGCTTCTCCTTATGTTAAATTGGTGGATTGACACTTATGTTTCAATTGCTAGTCAAAATAAAAAATTGTAGCAGCATACAGAGATACACACATGATAAAACAAATGAATTTTTATCCTTTTGACAGCAACCGTTTTGACAAAAAGATTCTCAGTGTCTGTTTTTGCCATAAAAAATGTAACTGAAAATTGGCAATGTTGCCAGATAGGACGAGCCCTGGATTATGTTCTTGACATTAAATTTAGAAAAAGCTTTCTATTTCATATTAAACTAGGATTTAAAAGATGAGTTCGATGATGCAGTTCAATGAAAGATGGATATGAGACATACTGTGGACAGAGAGGGGTCCAGCTCTCGGGGGGACAAAAGCAGCGTATTGCACTTGCTCGAGCAATATTGAAAAACCCAACAATCCTTCTCTTGGATGAGGCGACAAGTGCCCTTGATAGCGTATCAGCGAATCTGGTGCAAGAAGCTCTGGAGAAGATGATGACTGGCCGAACTTGCATAGTTATAGCTCATCGCTTGTCTACAATACAGAAATCGGATACAATAGTAGTAATCAAGGACGGGAAAGTCACGGAGCAAGGGTCGCACTACGATCTTCTTGCTGCTGGACAAGGTGGGACCTACTATTCCCTAATCAAGCTACAAAGCAATCCTACGCAATAACAAATGAGCTATATAAGATATATTATTTGCTCCTGTAGTACAAAGATATACGTTGTTTTTTCAACCAAGTTGTTGCATACAAGGAAACAGAAGTGGAAAACTTTTTCCTGAATCGACGGTAGCTATTCTGAATTTTGATGCCTTATTCAACATTATCAGGAAGAAATCCAGTATAGTAATTAATTTATACAATGCCTTAGTTATTTGCAGATCATTAAAAAGAACAGTTCGGAGTTAATTCTAAGCTCGTTCCAACAGCAGTAGCTATATAATTTGGCCGTTCGAGCACTTTGGACGATATGGAGTCAGTGATCACTAAGGATCTTGATTCACATATTGAAGTGTTTATCCATTGTTGAGGATCAACATACCATCACCATATGAAAGATTATATATTATATATATCAAGACTCAACTTATTTCGACATCCAAGAAAATCATAACATTAAGCTTGTCCAGTGAAAAGAAAAAAGATCAGAAATTAAGAGTACATATTTAAACTCAATTAAGAAAAACTTACGATATGCCACCCCATCTTAAGATATATGATAAATTCAATGGAACTTGCTATATCACCAAAAGATGTGGAATGTACAGGAAACATCGCTCCCAATGATTTGGCAATTTCATCACAAAATTATGCCACTGTCACACCATTCTGTAAGCATTCTTTGTTTATAATAACACTAGACCAATTTAATCGCTCACGTACCTAAAACATAATATGTTAAATTCCATAACTTAGCAATCAGGTTCCGCAAAGGTAGGTTCTGATACTCGATGGTTTCATTAAGCCACTCCCACGAGGCACTTTACATCGTCTCCAATCCTAATTATTAGTGGATAAATATCAAGAAATGCTCACATACCTACAACATAAAATGTTCCATAATATAGCAATCGGGCTTCGCGAAGGAAGGTTTTGACACTGATACCAATACACGCACTTAAGCCCGCATTAACGAACCTGAGATCTTAACATACAATGGTTTCATCAAGCCACTCCCACCAGGCACTTTGCATCGCCCCCAATCCTAATTTTTAGGGGATAAATATTAGGAAATGCTCGCATCGACATATTTATTATTATTCAATCCCCTAAAAAGTAAACTTTGCTAAAGTAATTCTTTAATTGCATGATTATTGTTATCCCAATACTATTTTTAGGTTCAAGGGTAAGGTGTGGGGATTCCCTACATATATTTTAGAGTTTGAACAGGAATAGAAATAATTATGGGAATATATAGCTTAATTTAATACAAGTGGGTGCCTTTTAAGGGTTTGTTAGGTTGCAACTCTTCAGCTTATTTAGGACAAAGCTGCAAAAAAACTCGGCTGAAAAGCTATCCATTCAAATGGGTTCCAACTTATAAGTAAAAAAACTGAGAAGCAAGAGCTTACATACTGCAACCTAACAAGCCCTAAATTCAGAAGCTGCATAGCTCAAATGCATTTCAGCTTATAAGCATAAAAGTTGAGAAACTACAGGCTACAAGTTCTAACCAAACAAATCCTAAATTTGCAAGCCTAAATCCAAGTCAAAGGAACCCTATATATATATATATATATATATTCATACATAGGATTTGTATATGTGGTATTTGTATATGATGGGAAACTACATATATATCAACCATAAATCCCAAAAGAGAGACAATCGAAGCCAAAGATAGAAATTAAATTAGAGGTCGTTCGAAGAAGCTAGTTTAGAAATTACCAAATGAGATGGATTGTTTACATAATGGGATAGAGAAAAAGGTATCGAATTTCGCCATTGATGAAATAATTTGCAGTGAAAGCTTCGGGAAAGGGACGCCATTGATCGATTGTTACGCTGATCCGCTTTGAGTTACTGTTTGTTTCAGGGATGCGAAAAAATATAATTTTTAAATTCTAAAGATAAATTTACAAATTTAAATAATACTATAATTCAGACTAAATATTCGACCCGTGCTGTTTTTAGATGGTGACCTGATAATTTGGTTTTGTAAAGTGTGCGGTAACCCATTTCAACAATTTATGGCTATTAAATAAGTCTAACAAGCTCGTCGAACAAGTCGAACCTTGTAGATTTGTGTTCAGCTCGTTTAGTTCAGCAAACAAAATTGAGTCGGAGCCAAGTTTTACAAATATGAAGCGAGCCGAGTCTAAACCTACTGATACAAGCCTTTAGCGAGCCTGAGCCGAGAATGTGGAGCTTTCACTAAACAAACTTGCCAGGCATAAGCTCGGCTGATTTTTATCTCTGCCCAAACCAAGATATCAATATTTAAAAATTGTTAGAAAATGAACATCATTCCATTAGTTCAAGGAAATAACTAGAATTTTTTTTTTATGGATTAAATAGAATTAGATAAACTCATTGAAGTATTCTATTGTAAGGCCTTGGAGCAACGAGTGCAAAGATTGGAAAGTAATTAGAGGTATTTTTAGAGTTGTGGAAGCAAAAATGGTAAGATAGTTAAAAGTATCATCGGATTCATGTATGAAGATGTTGGATTCATGTATTAACGTGATGTGACTAAAAAATGAAAGATCGGTATTAGATCGGAGTTCGATATGGTCATACACGTAGGAGTCTGTTGGGAACATTTGACACTCTACTTTAGAAATGAAGAAATAAGATACTTAATGTATACTTACTTACCACCTAATAGATTTAGTCTTTTGAATGCCTACAATCTCTTCGTTATAGGGTCTCATGTATGCATGTTTGGATCTTCACCCTAATGATAATTTACTTATTCTATATTATGATTGCATCATGTATTCATGAATACATGTTATGCATCTTAACTCTCGATCGAAAAAAAAAATTATATCAAATATAAATGAGACATGTAAATACATATTGCGGGTACTAGATACATTTTGTTGTAGTGAAGTTATTTAAAATGATTGGTTATATAGCCATTGATGCATTGGAGAAATTGTGGTTGTTTCTAGTTTCATATTTCTTTACATTTGGCTTGTAGTGATGTAATAAATTTTTGTTTTCTTGGGTCTCCTAGCCACTCATATAGGCTTATTTCTTTTTTAATTTGAATTAAGAAGTTACATTTAATAAGAATGAAGAAATTAAATTTATTATCACTCTTCAAAAAATACCTTTCATTGCACCTTATTAATATTTTTGGATATTATAAAAAAATTATTACTGTTGATAAAAAAAAATCACAATATTAAATAAGGGCATAATAGGAAAAATTTATCTACAGCATTTTCTTAAAAAAAAAAAAA
>MKEJ01011697.1:0-15071 GCA_001753735.1 Embelia ribes
ATTTTATTGGGACCTTGATTGGTTTCATCTCCTCCGTGATTTTATATCTTTGGAACTCCCATGAATCCCAGTTTCTTTTTCACCAACATTTCCGAGAGAAATTCCTTTTGATGATCTCTTGTTGTTGCAACCCATAATTTTGTGTTGAATAACTTGGAGTTCGCAGAGAAGCAACCTTTTTAAGTTTGTTGAAACATAATGTATTCTATAGTTGTCCGTGTACATGTGTCTGTTCCCTGGCATTTGTTTTGTGATAAACTTTCTAGTGAAACTGGTTTCATTTTGCTGGTTTGCTTTTGCAGATAAATCAATGGTGCCCAAGTCTGTAAATGATGTAAAGCTCATACATGCTGGCAAAGTCTTGGAGAACAACAAGACACTTGCCGAGTCGCGAGTATTTTTGGGAGATGTTCCCGGTAGTGGTGGTGAAGTCATTACTATGCATGTAGTCGTTCAGTCTCCTGTTGCTAAAAAGAAGATAGGTAAATCGTTCTTCCTCCTTATAGTTATCAATATTCTTTGTGTGAAATGATTTGTTGACAAGACTAAATTATTTGCCTCCTAAAAGAGTTTAACTTGATATATTCCGTGTTCCTCACAAGCCATCCGTCGACTATTAAATTTTATAAATAATGCATTGGTTTACTATCTTAATGTCCTAATTTGTGAATTTTGTCTAATTCTGATATGCCTGAGCAGTGGCATTTTTTTGGTACTGTGGTGATTGTCATTGTGTGTTTGTTTTCCATCGCAATTGAGATATACTGAACCACGATGACTTTTTTATGCGGCATTTTGAGTGTTTCTTTGTTTTTTTTATAGTGTAGTGAATACTTAAATTTGAAACTAGCATTGAATGTACACTTATCTTGTTGTATGCAAAGGACTTGTTTAGTCACAGTTTTATGAAGAAAAAAATAACCTATCCAACTGAAAACTTTTAACTTTTTTATGCCAAAACAGCAAAAATAAAGCTAAAGCTTAAATAGTGCTCAACATAGAAAATTTTGAGTTTAAAAGCTGAAGCCAAACAAAAACTAAGGTTATATTGCAACGGATGCTTTTTGTCTTGCACTTTATCTTGTTTATCTGGTATGGTGCAGAAAAGAACCCGGAGAAGAAACCAAAGTCGAATTCATGTTCTTGCTGTATCCTTTGATCTGTAAGCATATACTCAAGTGGTCGTCTTGGTTTCCTTTTTGTCTTTTTTTTTTTTTCAATATCGTCCACCATGTTGTATTGTAATACGACTATAGTGTTTCTTGAAAATGGCATCTGTGTTTGAGGGTTGGATTTGTTGACATTTCGATTGCTTCTCCCTTGAAATCGTCCTCTTCGTTGGGAGGCCGTGGGTTTGGTTCCCCTCTCCACTTATGATATTCAAGTAAAGGGCCGAAAAAGAAAACGATTGCTTCTGTTGTTGTGCGTTATATGTACAATGTAACCTCATCTCTGTTTGATTTGCAAGTCCGTTGTTTCGATTGATATGAAATCGGATGAACAGTGTGGAGTTTTCATTTTCCTATTCGTTTTATCTTAATAAATATAGAATATGTACGGTTGCAGTGTTTGTTGTATAGTATAGTTATCTGGAATTTCGGTTCAAAAATTATTATTATTTTTTTTTTGGAAGATATTTCGGTTCAAATATTAGCTAGTACGTATTTTTGCGAAAGAAGATAGCAACTAGTTGTGTTACAATTTCTGTGTTGGTTTGGTTCCAACTTTTATGCAAATTTGCCAATTTATTTATGTTTAAAAAAAATTAGGTGTATTTAATTTAAAATTTCCAACTCATTTAAGTCAAAATGGCAAATGAGTTGGAGTAATTAAATTTTTAAATAAAAATAAATAAAATTAATAAATCGAAGGTTATAAGTTCCTATTTATTTGATCCTATAGCCACAATTCACTTAGACAAAACACGTGTTTGCCATGGAGATTAGTGGATGTTGATTTTGTTTGAGTTAATTACACTGGTGGTGCCCATAGTCTCATCCAAAATTCTATTTGATCTACGTAGTTTCGACTGGAAGAGTAACAGTACCCAAGTTTTCAACAAATGACGTAATTGGTCTTCATCATGGATGCAAAGTTATTATAAATGATAGAAGATTATATCAAAAAATCAATATGTGATTTATTTAGTATAAAATAGTCTTTTGAGATCATTTGTATTGATGTTGTCTCCTGTTTTGTGCACTTTGTTATTTTTAATATGAGCAAAGCTCCTAACCAAATATACCACTTGGAATCTGGGGATAACTTCTGTAATTTGGTAACTAAAATTTAGGTAATATTTCTTTCTAACCCCACAACAAATTATCAGTGGTTATCTAAGATGAAAAATTTTTAGAATAGTTTTTTAAATCTAAATAATTACTATTTATTCGATTTTGGGGTTCGATCTGTGATTTATAAATTTAAGAAATATATTCGGTGCGTTTGGGGCAAACCGTAATTTTGAATTTGTTCCTCATAGTTTCTCGTAATAGTTCCCAAATTATAAAAAAAAAATAAAATTGGTCCTTAGAGTTTATAAAAGTGGTACATTTGATTTTTTTTAATAATTTATTTCTCAAATTAAAAGTTCTACACTGCATAAATGAGAATCAATATAAACTATAATAAAAATATATAAAATCTTGTTACATATATATATATTAATATTATATATATTAATATATTAATAATGTAAAAAAATATTTAATTACCGTCTGTATATAGTTCTTAAAGTATTAAAAAAATAATAAAATTTATTGTTTCTCGTGTAGAACTTTGGTCCCCCTAGAGTTAACTGTTGTCTCCACCCTCATATCTGAATATTTCACAAGGCAATTAAGACAATCGCCTTAGACTCCCGAAAATAAGGGCCCCAAATTTAAAAAAAAAAATTATATATATATATATATATATATAATTTTAGAATAAAAAAATATATTTCTTAATAATGGTCCAAATTTTTGGCCTCATATTTAATTATTCTCATATAAAAAATATTAATAAAAGCCAATTTTTTAGATTTTTTTATTAATTAATTTTAGAATCAAATATTTAAAATAAATATTTTTAATTTAGTGTGATATAATTCCTAACTAACTCTATCTTTTTTTAGCAATCACAATTCATAATTAACTTTAAAATCAATTTAGCCTTTCATCTTCTCACATAGCACTTCGTTCTACTCTCATTATCTCAAGTCTCAAGTTTCTATTGAAACTCATCTAATTCATCATTATTGCTCCATCAAATAAAATTAAAGCAATATACCAATTTTTTATTCTTGTCTCCATCAACAAATCCAATTAATCATATTCTATCTTTCTAATCTATCCTTTCTTTTTAATATGATATAAAATGTTTACTTTATTATAGATAAAATGGTTTGTTGTATTATATAATATCCCTTTTGATTAAAAAGTTTCACATTCAGCATTAAAATGTCTTTTACAAAATACACTTGATATGAAAAATCAAAAAAAAAAAAAAAAAAAAAAAAAACTTCAGTTAAATCTGGGGGTAGGAAAATAGTATTTAGGGACACTTGAAGTTGCTGATAAAAGCCGAATTTTAGCCTCTTTAATATTATCCATCAACCGGGTCTGTTAAGAGCTTGAAATTCGATAAAATGATTTTTTTAGAAAAATGTACGTGTTTGTCCAAAACCTAGAAGTTTTCTGATTTTCTTTTTAATGTAAAAGGGCAGAGTTTTGTTGGCATATGGACCCGAATATGTGTTTTGCTATTGATTAAAAATCAGGACTTTTTTTTTTTTGCTAAGTAGAAATCAGGACATATCTCAAACCTTTTTGTTGTTTGTTTTGTTTTTGGCACAAGTTGTACTTTAAAAGTTTACTTTACACCTATCTTTGTGTTGCCAAAGTTTAGTCTTTTTTGTAAACTGACCAAGTTGAAATGCTGATGATGTTTCTTGAACTTCCTGTGCAGAGGGCTAGTGGTGATTATGCATGGCCTCAATGAACATGGGTTCGTATTTTCGTTTCCCGATTTATCATTTTGAAGTTAATTTCGCTTAATAACTTGTTTAGCTGATGAGGATTATGAAAATCTTGTAACAGGGACAGATATTATGGGTTTGCAAAGAAGTTAACCGCCAGTGGATACAAGGTTTATGCAATGGATTGGATTGGTAATTGCAAAATCTCTTAACTAATTCTTTATAGAAGTCTAGATTAAGAACAGAGTTCTTCTAGACAAGTATGAATAACCTTTTTTGCTTGTAATGAAAATATAGACCGGTTATTTTGCTTTTATTCAAAATGTTGGAGAGTTGAAAAATTATGATAATGAAGTATTTTTGACACTTGTATTTTGTTCTAGTTAGTTTGTCTTCGTACTATATTGCATCAGCAGTACTTTCTCATTTCTTTTCTTGATCTCTCTTATGCATACTTTCTAATTGCATCTAATTGTTTAACATGCATTATTTGCAACTTAAAAAGTTTGGAAATGGTTAGAACTTGAATATATGGGTTTATGCAATTGTATCCATCTTTTATGATTTTTTTATTGGCAACATCTAGATAAATGTTGCATTGTGCTTTACAAATTTTAATATTTCCGACGGAAAATTTGGAGTTCAAAAGTATATCTATACAAGTTTCTTTTAAGAACATGTACAAGCATGGAATGTGTATGCACATGAGCTTATTGCCTTCTGTGATCCACGTTGGAAATACTTTTTTAGCTGCCATCATCGGATTATGTTTCATGTAGTTTTCATTTTAGCTTATGGGGCAAATAGCATTCACTTGTCTACGGTCACCCTTTTCAACCATGCATATGAATATTGTGATGTTGCAGGGCGAATTTTGTTCCTTTTTTGGATTGCCCCTGGTGCAAAAAGTAACTTGTGAAGCCCCAAATATTAAGTAAGCTTTATACTGAATTGAGGAATTATATTTTTATAAATTGTGAAGGTAACAATGGTTTAGACCTTAATGGTTGTATAAGTTTCAACATTCTACCACCCATAAAACGTTTTTCTCTAAAAAGCTAAATGGACATGACTAGTTCGTCATTTTATCTGTTGAACTTTAAAAAATTTAAAGCAAGTGATTGATTTGTTTTCCTTCCCTGTTTGAAAAAACATATTCATTTCCCATAACTTCTCCGCATTTTACTGCTCTCCAGTGTTTCTGATATTGTTTCCTTTCCCTTCTTTCTAGGCTGTGTTTCATGGTGTGTTATGTGTTTAGGCCGTTTACAGTGAATTTTCTAGCTGCGAAAATCTTAGTTCTAGTGCATGCTTAATGGTAACTTTATTTACATATAATTTTTTTATTTTGTAGATCACAAATAAAGTCTGAAATGTATTTTTAAGTACTTTCATTCGCTGTTAATGAAAATTCATCCTTTTTTAGGACACGGTGGAAGTGATGGGCTGCACGCATATGTTCATTCTCTTGATGATGCTGTCCTGGACTTGGTATATCTCTTCGGTCTTACTTATTTAAGAGTGTGCATTGATACAAGTATTACAGATTTTACCAGAGTACATCAAAATATATGCACAACACATTTTCAAATTTATTGCAGAAAACTTTTATCTCGAAAGTTATTGCCGAAAATCCAGGGCTGCCATGTTTTTGCTTCGGGCACTCGACTGGTGCAGCTATAATACTCAAGGTGTTAACATAGTTAATCCGTTAGTAATCTTTCGATATTTTTCAGTTTAATAGAATTCGAAATAGTAAGTGTATTTACTTTTTCATATCCACATATTCAGGCGGTGCTTGATCCCAAAATTGAAGCGTGCGTGGTTGGGGTTGTGCTGACTTCACCAGCAGTAGGGGTTCAGCCGTCACATTCAGCTCTTGCTGTAAGATTAGCTTTCTATACGTTTTTCTGTTTCCCCTAATATTTGTACCTGAAATGAAAAAAATTAACCAGAAAGTTATTAAAGCCACAATGCTGGTGACTGTTTCCTGGTGGGAAAGATGAAAGGAAATCAAGACACTAAATGTTTCATCAAATCGTTCTGGATGCTGTTTCCAGAATTGTTCGTTCGAACTTAGTTTATTTAGGGGCCTGTTTATACTTTCAGAACCTTTTCTTTTTTTGTTTCTCATTTATGCTTTCTCAGATTCTAAGTGATAATGAACTTCGAAAATCCAATTCTTTTCTCTGAGGCTTGCTATTGTTTGAGTGTTTTAAGTTCTAGAGATTTTGAAGGTTCCCAAACCGAGTTGTTCCAATGTCGACTCTTGATCGGTGTTTTCTGCTGATCTGCTTTTATGAACAAAATTGTAGTTTCCAAGACGCATCCAGCCTCCCAAAAGTTTTTTCTATTTTAAGAACCACGAAATTTGGCGTAAACAAAGATTAATAGTTTGTTTGAAACTTAACGAAACATGACTTGATCACTTTATTGGGAATGGCGTGCAAAAGGAAAGAATGAGTTGCTATGTACAAGGTCGATTCTGTTTAGTTTTGGATAATTCTTGGAGGGCTTAAGTGTTTCCCTTTTTCATGATAGGTCCTTGCCCCGGTTTTTTCACTTTTGCTCCCGAGATACCAACTAACTGCGGCAAACAAGGAGGGCATTGTGGTCTCCAGGGATCCAGATGCTCTCGTGGCCAAGTACTCAGACCCACTAGTTTACACCGGATCGATACGGATAAGAACAGGTTATGAGATTCTCCGGATCACAACTTTTCTGCAAGATAACTTGAAGAAATTGAGTCTACCTTTTCTAGTTCTTCATGGTACTGCTGATTCCATAACCGATCCGAAAGCTTCTCAGAAACTTTATGAAGAGGCCTCCTCGACTGACAAATCCATTAGACTGCTCGATGGGCTATTCCATGATCTGCTTTTTGAGCCGGAAAGAGAAATAATTGTTGGAGAAATTATTGATTGGTTCAACAGTAGAATCTAAGGTAATAATTGAGTCAATAAATATTGTCATAATATATAGCCGATATCTTTACAACAGTCAATTACTCGTAAATCAAGTATTTCGGCTCTAAAATCATGTGCAGTTGGCTAGTTTGAAAAATGTTGACGTTCCTGTGCCAAATATGCTACATTGGGCTTTCGAGACATGGTGTGGGAGCGAGAGCTTAACTTATTGAACAGAGAAAGTCTATGAAGTAACCTCGGTTGAAGCTTTTCCAAGGAGCGTAAGGAGAATGAATGGCTTAATAAAGTGCGGAAAATGGTCTTGAGCACGAGACTGACATGTGTTCCGTTTAATTATCAAAGACTCTGTAAGATTGTATTTGGAGAAAAATGTGTTCTCTTTTATAAATGTTAATAATTTTGAAGATTTTATTTGTGGTGTTTTAATTTTTATATCCTGGCTAGAATATGTTTTGAATGTAACTAGCTGGCAATTTTGGCTTCTAACATAGAAAAGTCACGTTCCACTACCGAGATTTTCATCCATAAGCTGAAGGGGGTTTAATTGGATGCACAAAAAATATTTCATGTGTGTACAAACATGTAGAGCTTTTACTTTATATCATGACTCATGAATACAAGTTCGTTGCAATTAGTATTCTCTACACAGGCATACGGAGGAAATTAATTTCTTTATGATTAGTTTTTCAAAGCAACAATAGGATAGAAAGATATGTCAATCACAGAATCCAAGCAGGGTGAATGAAATAGAGAAGTGCATCCGCATTTCTATGTGGCCGAAATATACCCCTATGATTGAAAATAAATTTTTATAGGATTACAGTTCAACCGGTTTTATTATATAAAAAATGAGTGTTGGGTTACTAAGAAATAAGATGGACACAAGATTAGTCTAGTTAAGATGCGTATGTTGTGGTGGCTATGTGGTAAGACTAGAAAGGATGGGATTAGAAATGAAGAGATTCAGATTAATTTAGGAGTAACACTTAATGAAGATAAGATGAGAATGATCGTTTAAGATACTTTGGACATATAAAAAAGAGACCAGTAAGTGTACCAATTAGAAACTGCGAGAGCATTGGAATGAGAACGAACAAGAAAGGCAAAGGTGCAAGAGTATTAGAGTGAAAACGAACAAGAAAGATAAAGATAAACCTTCAACCACATGGATACAAGTATTACAAAAAGACATGCATATTACAATATTTGATGAGAAAATGATTTTCGATAGCAATAGTGTCATCGAAAAATTCACATCAACGACCTGACATGATATCTTATTTTATTTTATTTGACCTATCCCAATCTTTTGAGATTTTCAAGACTGATAATGATGATGATGACATTAATTAATCAATTATGATTTTTTTTACTATGTCAGTGGATAAAAAAATTGGATTGAAATTTTGAATGGTGTAGCAATGGTAAGAAAAAATAGGATTTAAGAGGCAACATTTGTAGATAGTGATGTGATAGCATAGTTCAACAAAAGACATTAGTCCAAAGAAGAAAAAATAGAGATCAGATCTTAGATATTTGTTGGCAAACATGACTTCAAAAATATCCCTTTTGAATTATTCAAATAATCAAAATCATAGCTTCTTAGAATGTCCCTAAATCAGAACAAAATTTTTAAATATAATGGAAGCAGCTTTTAATACACTCCTATGTCCGAAAACACAGAAGAAAAATATATTTACAAAGCAAATTAAAATTTGTTTATCATAGAAAAACAAAATATCGATATCATGCATAATAAAGAGTTACAAAACTGCTACATAATCCTTTTATCTTGATATGTATGTAATTTTAAATATTTTAAGTAAAGGCTAATTAAGATACACATGCTACTAATTATTTTCAAGTATATAAATTTTTTTCCTTGAAATCCAATTGGTCTCTCAAGTTAGTGGTCTAAATTTACCATTCCATTGTCCAATCTATTTGAAACTAAAGTTCGTCTCATTTTCAAATTATAACTTATGGCTATTAACAATAGCCCAATTTTTATAGTATATAAAGGCAGGTTTGATTTATAGGTAGATTTAATGGTATTTGTAATTTTTTTAGTCTAATATATAGTCTAATTTTTATTTTACAAAAGTGTTTTGAAAAATTATTTACTAAAATACCCATATTTATTGGATTTATTTAGCTACTCCATCCATCTTGAGTTGTACAAAATGATTAGCACTAATAAAGAATATATTAGAAAAATGAGTAAAAATATTTTGAATTTTAGCAATATTAATTAATATTTTTAATTTTTTTTAAAAAAAATAAAATTATTAAAATGGAACAGAACGAGCAATTATTTTATTTTTTATTTTTCTAGCTAGGTTTTCTTCGAGTGAAATTTCCTAAATTTTGGGCACTCTCTTGTTGGTCAAACCATTAAAATATCTAATCCACATATCTTCACTAGTGGCTATTCTACACCCTCCCCTATAATTTTCCCTATTTTTTCAAGCAATAATGGCAACTAATTCTCCATATTTCATCCATGTTAATCCTTTCTCAATTAACCACAATCAAGGTAATAATATCCTCTCTTTTATTCACTAAATTAATAAATTATCACCTCTAATTATTCTGTTTTCTTTTTCTAGTTCACTTATTTTCTAGCAACCAGATGCTAGTTAGGAAAGTACATGCCAACTTATGCACTGCAAAACCTCAGGTGAGAAGTGAATTATTACTTTTCTTTCTTTCTTTTTTTTAACTTTTCCACCTATTTGAACTTTACTTAGTAATTACTCGAGTTATTAGAGCTTAATATCCGTACATATGTATAATTAAAAAAAAAATTCAATTTTTCAAATTGATAAGGAACTTAATGAAAATTACTTTTTTTTTTTTACACATTCTGTAAAATTTATGTATTTGCACTTTTTAGCCGTTATTTAAGATATAAATCTCTCTACATATATATATATATATTTTTTGGAATTAAAAAAAATGGTTGCTTTGAATAAGCATTTCATCTTAAATAACGGATATAAATTTAAAAAAAAATGGTTGCTTTGAATAAGCATTTCAAACAAAGAGGGGAAAAAATTGTTTTTCTAAAATAAAGTCGGTTACCCTTTTTTCATGATTGCGTTGGTGAAGAATGATTGCAAATGCTGAAAAATACTTGAACAAATAAAAAACAAATATTTGTTATTTACACGGATTGATTACAACTTATTGAATGCTTCGATCGGTTACAAAGGCAGCGATAGAACGAACTATATTATACTACTCGTATTCGCAACTAGTTTAAGAAAGCCTACTATTGGAAAAAGATAAATGACAAAGTGTGGGATTCTGATTATGCCTATAAATAGCATCTTATGTTATTATTTTGAATAGACTTAATAATATTGAAACCTTAAAAATTATTTCAGTTTGCTTTCTTTTTATTTCTATTGTTCATCGTAGCCGAGCTATATTGTTTTATTCTATTTTTTTTTCTTTACTCCGTAGCCGAGCTACGTCAGATTCTCTGTGTGTCATTTTCATCATCTTTACCTTATATTAATAGGCTTTTTGTTGTGTTTTTTGCGTAACTGCTCGGTTGGATTCGCCTTTTAGGTGCCAAAACTCTTTCGATGGTAGTTTATGCCTTTATTTTAGGTTGTATAACGTCCACAAGTTGGCTAACACTCCATTTACTCATGCACGAAGTTGTTTTATGCCACTTCTTTGCATATTTTAATTATCACAATCCAACAATTATTGATTAAATTATTTGATAATTTTAGTTCATTGATCTGATTAGTTAATCATTGATCAACATGTAATCAGTTATACTATTGATTGGCCCTATAAATTCCTTTTTTCTATTCCATGTCCTAGGTAGCAGATGGTGATCAAGGTGCCAAACCCAAAAGTGTTATCTGTTCGGATTGCGAAGGAAACGGTAAGCAATTTTTTTGCTATTTCGTGAGCAGCCGTCCATTTTGGCTTTTCTTCCTCGGTTTGTCAAAAACGAAAACAAAAGTAGGGAAAATCGGTGCTTGCTCGTGTTCTAGTTTTATATTGACCAATGTTAGAAACGATGAGCATAATGAATTATTTGTTGTTTTTACACAAAATAAGTTTTTTTTGGTACGTTCTCAGGCGCGGTTTTGTGCTCACAGTGCAAAGGTAGCGGTGTAAACTGCATTGACTTCTTCAACGGTCAGTTCAAGGCTGGCGATTCGTGTTGGCTTTGTGGGTAAACCTTCTAATCTGCAGCTTCATCGTCACTTCGGTACCGATACTCACGCCACCGTGTCATTACGAAAAATCATACATATAATTCCACATGAACAAGAGATTTACCATATTGTAAAGGCGATTCATTTTCGGATATTGCAGGGGTAAAAAGGATATGTTGTGTGGAAACTGCAACGGCGCTGGCTTTATCGGGGGTTTCATGACCAGTTTCGATACATAGTCCTCTGTATATATGTAAGCTTTTATCCAAAGATCATGCCAGTGGAAGCTATGAAAGCACAAAACATGATTGATTTTTTATTGTGTATATGCATGAATGCGTAGAGTTTTGATACTTTTATATCTCGTCCCTGTTTGTTGCCACCTTCAATACACGGTCCTACGACATGGCAGCCTCTGATTGGATAGAGGCAAGGCGTTTCCTCTGACTCTTATCCCACGGCTTCGCAACGAAGCTGCAAGAGGAATATCAACAATGCTCACTACTAATCACCATGGAATGCCCATAGAGACAAGACATTAGTAAATACACAGCGCAACACTCGTATTTCATATACGTATTCCAATCAGAAAGCAAATATTCAAAGGAGCGAGCGTTGCTCACGCTCGCCAACATGTAGCAGCACATCTTTTTCGAAAGAACGAAAATTGCTATAGAAAGGGTTGGTTAGGTTCCATCAACCATGGAAAAGTCACGGTTGCGATATTCAAAGATAGTGAAACGAACAAAAATAATTTATACGAAAGGATGGTCGGCCACTTCTTTCTCTTTCCTATACAATGGCAGTACAAATAGAACAGAGAGAACTTCTTTCCACGCCATCTCAGCCTCGTTACTTCACATCGGGGGCAAAGAAAACACACTCACGGTCGAACTTCCACTCCGTATCTTATTCAAGACCTCCAATGCCATCACCGTCTGTTTCATGTACTGAGACTCAACATGTTTTATTTCTGCGAGTTCTTCGGGAACTTTCTCGAAATCAGTTTTTTCCTGTTTGGCACCAGAAACAGAACTATTTTCAGTGCCTTCAGCTGCTTGATATGTGGCTTGCTGCTCTCTCGAAGGGAAAAATTTATCCAGCATTATTTCGCATTCCTTCGCAAGGTTATTGAGTATATCGGTGGAAAAGAATGGTTGCTGCAGAACCTTTTTGATAAAGGGTAGCCGTACCAGAGCTCCACTTCGCTTGTCGTACTTCTTTAGTATCTTTACTAGTCCTGCGAATACAAAGTACGTATAATTAGTGCACTTATGTCTTGCATATTTCCTTAATCAATGTGATTTCTTAGCACCAATTCTCAAACTATTTTTATTTCATTTTTGTGCTTCAGTTCCCAGGTATGCAACATCCTTTAGGCTCCGTTTAGTGCAATGATTCCTCGTAGGAAAATGTGATGGAAAGAAAAATCTCTTCACAAAAAATCATAGATTCAAATACAACATTTTCTTTTTCGTCAAATTTTTCTTCTAGAAATCCTTCCACCAAACGCATCATTAACATGTGGTTCAGGGGAAATTTTTAACTGTCAGTAGAAATCTGTAATCATTCATCGTCTAATTAAGCCTAATACGATGTTTGGGTGATCGTTCATGATAAGCGCTACTGCTTTGAATAATTAAGTTCTATCTATTAATAATAACATACAAATAGAAAAACCTTCAGATTTTATTTCACTATTTTGAATGTCATTTGAAAATCAAATAAAGGTTTTATTAAGGATACAAACTATCTGGTTGTGGAGGTGTTCCACAATTGGAACGTGCATACCGAAAAGCTATTTGCAAAGGTGTTAGCACTTCCAGGTAAAATGGACCAAACTTAAGGGGAAAAAAAGCTGCATTCACGCCATCCAAGACCCTAAGCATTCAGAAGGGGCTAAACGGTCACAATAAAAAGTAAAAAAGTACCTATGTAATTGAGTGCACTGTAATTTAACAACAGAACCATCTCTCCATGGAAATCCACAATCTCCCTGCCTACTTTCATCAACTCCTCATCCGAATCCCGAGCTTCTGCCAGCCTACCTTGCAGTAACTGCACTCCAACCAAAAGCAAAGAAAAACACATGGTTTAATACATAACCATGATCATGAGTTCATCATCACACATAGGTACGCCACAAGTAGGGGTGGCTTAACCATAAAGAAGAGGAAAGTGCCTCCAGTCCCCAATTTATTTCATGCCCTAAATCTAAAAATGTGGCTTTGATAACATACACTAGGTCAAATAAAATGAAAAACCATAACGATAGTGTAAAAGAACATCAATTCCATGTCATTCCCTCCTCCGATTTTACCGCATAGGATAGGAACATTGAGGAAAGCCAACTTATACCTTCAGCAGATTACACATACGGCCACTCAAAATTAGTTTGATATGCAAAAAGTGATTACGGATCGGTGGACTTGGCAAAAGTTTAGCATAAGCAACAACCAAATAATTGATTGTTATGGAATGAAATTATCCATAATAAAAAATTAACGAAGGGATGATATTATAGGACCCTAACCAATTATTATTGCTCAATTAGAACCTCACATCGATATGATGACATCACTACCAAACTAATGCAAAAGCACAGCAAACAATGCCCATGAACAAATTGGAAATTCAAATGGCTTATGAAAGTACTTTAAAATCTTTAGCTCAAAACTTGCACAAATCCATAATTCATTAAAAATAACGTACTTCAAGTTTCTTCTTGCATTAAGGAACCCAAGGGTCAATGACGGAACCGTGAACTTTATATGGAACTTTATATGGAGGGGCTAAAACAAGTGCGTGGAGATTGTGAAAGTTATAGGAGTGTGCTTGCATAACAATGTGAAATGTTATGGTTTCTGTAATTATGGTCAGGGGCTGGCTATGGCTCTATTGTCATCAGTCATGTTTGTTAGGAGAATAGGAAACAAAGGGGTTGGGGACCGATAAGTGAGCTCCCTAACAATTTTTTTAGGCCATTGGATCTTGCCCACTTTTTATCCAACGGCATCCAAAGAGAAAGAACAAAGTGGAATCCGTTGGATTAAAACTGAATCAGATCCAATGGTTAGAATTAGATTGTCAGAATCCCCATCCTGGAGAAAAGGTATTACTCATAATTAGCATCCACTTTATACTTTGAGTGACAACAACTCCACATGATATGTGATCATCCCAAGCTACAAATAGGATCAAGGAGTGCTCCAATTAAGGATGATTAGAGTCCGCTCAAATCTAAATCATTGTCAACGGATCGTTTTAAAATTAGATCGATGGTTTAGATATAAACAGTATTTATATCCCCGCAGCCATACCAAATTTCAAACAATCCGACGACATACAACTAGATTGGAGCATGTTCTTATCATTAGGGATTGAAGCTCCTCCCAATTCCTACAAATAGTACTATGCCACCATTTGTACCTTGACAAAACTCCCCCAAACATGTACAAGGACCATGATATAAATATATCATTCAACCACTTATCCTGGTAACAATCATGATTACAATGTCTAACTATATTTATAATTGGAAACAATGGCTCTAGCAATTTGCTCCAACATGATTCTGCACCTTCAAATCATACAAATGGTGAGTAATACCATCCAATGTAAAACAATTTAATGGCACAGAAACTTAATGGAGCAAATAATTGGAGTCTTCGTCCAACTAATTGGGGGCAAAACAAAACTTTTTCACATCAAATAGGAACTAAATAATAAGCTAATCTATCAAAACAAGTAGACAAAACAAATCTCTTCAATAATTAGTAAGGGAACCAGCACTAGTGCTTCTAAATGAACCCCAACACTAAATTTTTGACATCTAATTTAAGAAACCCTCCCATGAGTATGTTTAATATTGTTCAATTTTTAGGAGGTTTCCCACAATGATTCTTAGAACTAGTTGATTAATGTTCATCTTCAATTATAACTTTAATTTACCTTGGTTATTCCCCACATTTTTTTTTTACAACAAAAAGAAATTTATTCATT
>MKEJ01011706.1:0-10009 GCA_001753735.1 Embelia ribes
ATTGTAACAAGTGGTTGAATTTATATTGAAGACATGCCCCCCATGTTTATGGTTAATAACAATTAATTATTTTAAGTTTTGGAATAATACATAATAGTAATAACTTCAAGAAGTTTCAAGTTTAGCTTCTTTTTAATATAAATCCATTTAATACTATCTATAAGTTAGAATAAGGTACTAAATAATTAATAAATTATGGTGAGGGACCTGATGCTGGTGAAGATGATCCGGTTTGTAGGCAAAGAAAAGTTGGGAGCCGATGTGGGCGTAAAAGATATGCTAATTGAACGTGTTTTCTTAATTTTGGCACGTTTCTTTTTATTTTTTATTTTTTCATGTACAAGGTGAAAAAGGCAAAAAAGGAATTTTCTTAAAATTTAATGAGTGGGCAAACAAGAACTAAAAAATGGAAAAAAAATGTATAAAGCACTCGAGGGTAAAATAGGAATGCACAAAAAGAAGGCAATATACAAAAAATATTTAACATACCTTTTTGCTCTTATGATTGAGAATAATTGAATAGGGTATAATTGTGCATTTTTTTAATATTAATAATAATAATAAGAGGGGGAAAAAAGTAATATATAGGAACAAAAATGTGTAACATACTTGTACTTTTTTAGTAGATAGTAGATGAATAAGGCAAGGTTTGGCCTTTTTCTAAAATTATAATAAAAGATAATACAGGAATACAAATAAGAGATTAAAATTTTTTATAAATTACTATTGTGCTTTTGTAATAGAGATAGTAGATGAATGATACACGGTTAGTATATTTTTTCAATTTTAATAAGAGTGATACACGGTTAGTATATTTTTTCAATTTTAATAAGAGTGTAAACTATGAACAGAAAAACGAAGGTAAAATAGGAACAAAAATTTATGAAACACCATTATCAATTTATATTGAAAGTACAATAATAGAGCACGTTTAGACTTTTTTCAAAAAAAAAATTTAATAAGGGAAAATAAGAAAAAGGAAGAAAAGGGTAAAATAGGAACAAAAAGGTGTTAAAACAAGCTTGTGATTTTATAGTAGAGTAAAAAATTATAATAAAAAATATAATAGGAACGCAAATAGGAGGTTGAAATAAGAAGAAAATATGTGGCAAAAAACTCGTGCTTTTGTTGTACAGAGTAAATGAATAGTACATGTTTTGAGTATTTTTTCAATTTTATTATGATGGTAACAAAAAAGGGATAAAATAAGAACAAAAATTTACAAAACATTATTATAAATTTATGGTAGAGAGTACAATAATAGGGCACGATTTGACTTTTTTTAATATTAATAAGAAGGGAAAATAAGGAGAAAAAAATAAGAGGGTAAAATAGGTATAAAAATGTGTAAAACATCCTTGTACTTTTATAGTAGAGAGTAGATTAGTGCGCGATTAAAAAGGATAAGATTAAAAATTAAGAAGGGTAAAAGAGGAATAAAAATTGTAAAACACGTCCGTGCTTTTATAGTATAGAGTAGATTATATTTATATAAATTAGCATATAGATGCAACTTGTTACCAATATGTTCTGTGATTTGCCGTTAATGTATGATATAGTGGTGGAAGTGAAATCTATTATGTTTCAATCTTTTATTACCTTCCTCTGCTTACATTTCGATAAAGGCTTTATTGTCTCCTGTTCAGTAAAAGGAGTTGAATGCAAGGCCACACTTAGCTGTTTTAGTCCTTCTCACCTCTATGTCAGTTATTCCTTCTCATCAGTATTATTCGAGTGGTATGCGAATTAGAAAAAGCTTGAAAATAATGTCCTCTGGTTTAAATTTCAGGTTCAACCGTGTGTAGGTATCTGGAGTGATAAATGCACTTCAAAATATGGAAGGAGACGCCCATTTATTCTACTTGGATCACTTTTGATTTCAGTAGCTGTGAGAATTTTTTATTAAGATACACTTATTATACATGTGACTTCTGTATGTTAGTTATGCACGCTAAACTACAATGTTGTAATTTAGGTGATAATAATCGGGTTTTCTGCAGACATTGGATATTTACTAGGGGACACGAAGGAACATTGCAGGTAACAGATTTTTCCTGTTCTGTTTGTGTGTTTTGGTGGCTGTATGTGTTTTTTCCTACTGTGTAGATGCACTACTAAGTAATTCCTTGATATGCAGCACATTTAAAGGAACCCGTACAAGAGCAGCTCTTGTTTTCATCATTGGATTTTGGATGTTAGATCTTGCTAATAATACAGTGCAGGTAATTTTCTGATGGTAATAAATAGAAACTCTTCTTACTCTCATCTCCTTGTACTGATAACATTATAACTTCGTGTTTGGCAGGGCCCTGCTCGTGCTCTTCTGGCCGATTTATCAGGTTTCTATTCCCTACTTCACATGCACCTTCTGATTCTAAGATATATTTTACAACTGAAATTGTAAGTGTGTGATGTGGATATCTAACCAATTAGCTCTTTGATTGTTTATGACAGGACCTGATCAGCGAAATTCAGCCAATGCTATATTTTGTACATGGATGGCTGTTGGAAACATCCTGGGATTCTCTGCTGGTTCCGGTGGAGATTGGCACAGGTGAAATTTCTTGGTGCAGTATAATTCTTCCAACTTTATCCTTTAATTATATATGCCCATTTCAGCTATTTTGTATAGTTTGGCTCACTGTATCTTCAAAATGAATCTCAAAGCTAAATTCGCACGTATTGAATATGACATTTATTTTAAAGCTTCTTTTTTGTTGACAACTTCAACCATTGATCTCTAGTTTGCTCTGACAATTCGATTTTATGCATGCAGGTGGTTTCC
Organism: Embelia ribes; assembly: GCA_001753735.1. Classification (NCBI taxonomy): domain Eukaryota; kingdom Viridiplantae; phylum Streptophyta; class Magnoliopsida; order Ericales; family Primulaceae; genus Embelia; species Embelia ribes. The sequence continues at coordinate 2,786 of MKEJ01011706.1, forward strand.
TTTCTTGAAAAGTAGAGCTTGCTGTGCAGCATGCGGAAATCTCAAGGCTGCATTTATAGTTGCAGTGGTAAGCTTTTCAGCCCAGTGACACTTGACGATGTCAATTACTCTATGCTCACATGACCGATTGATCAATTAAGTCCAATTCTATATGCTAACTTCCTCTCCTCCCATCGATGTTGCTCTTCTCGTCGCAGCTCAAGTTGTTCTATCTTCCAGGAGTTATAATTGTAGTCCTGTGGTGTTGCCACTTACCCCACTTTCTCCTCCCCCTTCCCGCTATGATAAAATCTGTTGCTATTGATCAAATAAGCACTACGTGACCGTAGAAACCAGATTTGGTGTAAAGCTAGTAGATCTGCAGGATAAGAAAAAGGGCTACAATTTTGAAGGATGATAACCACATTGCCTCATCCTTTTAACTAAGAGATTGCAACACCCACTTGTGGAGTAACACAACTGCACAGTTTTGCTTCCCCATAGGACTGAATGAGACGCAATTGACATAAAATGCCACATTACCACCACTCTTCTAATTCTTATTTGCATTAAGTGAACCTCCATCTAGTTCATGACCTCCTGCCAGTCTGCCAAGGACAGTCCCAAAACTGATCAGGCCCTCCCGCTCGTTTCCATTGTGTTGTTTAAGTAGTTGATTTTGAATCTCATTCATACAAGTTGGTGCTAAGGTTTTTAGAATACCCTCTTCGTTCCTATCCTTTTCCATTTTCTGTTGACCTATTTTAAGCTACTATTGTTTTGCTAAGCACGAGTTCGTTTATATAATCTGGAATTTCTGTTTTTGATGCAGATTTTCCTTGCTTTTTGTACACTGGTGACCCTCTATTTTGCCAAGGAGGTTCCATTAACACCACAACAGCATCACCATTTGTCAGATTCTGCTCCTTTGCTCAATGATTCACAACAGATGGTGTTTGACCTTTCGAATTCGCTGCCAGATACTAATGCTGCTAAAAGTAATCTGCCAGACAAGTCTGTGAGTAGCAAAGGAGTGGATAGGAACTCAAAAAGTTCTGATTTGATAACCGAGCAAGAGCAAAGCGAAAATTTCACCGATAGTCCTGGGGCAGTCCTGGTCAATTTATTGACCAGCTTAAGGCACTTACCTCTAGCCATGTATTCGGTTCTCATTGTCATGGCCCTTACCTGGGTAAGTATGCACTACAATGCACTTACCCTCATGCGGTGTCTTGTCATGTTAGGCCTAGCCACCTATGCTCGAATTTTTCTCTTTGTAACCATGGGTGCTCTCGACCCCCTTTAGACTTCATCCTTTCAAGAAAAATTCTTTGGTTGACTTGGCCTACCTGTATGGTTTTTCTTGAGGGGTAAGTTTCTGGCATGTAGGTAGTGTTATGGAACAATCAGGTATAAGTAACTAAGCACCGTCACCACTAAAAGAGTTAGTTTCCCACAAAATACTAGAAATTGTAAATAAATTTTGATTGGCCAACTCAGGTAGACCATATTACCATAGAGTTGCTTTCCCTTTTCTATATTCTTAACTTATTAATGACCAGTCGCTTGCTTGCAGCTGTCCTGGTTCCCCTTCTTCCTCTTTGATACAGATTGGATGGGGAGAGAAGTTTATCATGGAAATCCAAATGGAAATACCTCTGAAGTTCAAGCTTATGATCAAGGTGTCAGAGAAGGTGCATTTGGTTTGCTATTGAATTCAGTAAGAACTCAAATTTGAGCATTATTAGCTTTCTTTTCCGAATTTATTTGCTGATGAACCAAGTTTATGCATTTCATTTTATTTGATTAAAATGAGTGCATCTCTTTGGCTGTTAGTTGCAGACACCAATTTGCCTATACTCTTGTGGTATGCTATTTCTCATATTACCAATACTTCTTGTTGGCTTCAGGTTGTTCTTGGCATTAGCTCGTTCTTCATTGAGCCAATGTGCAAGTGGATTGGTGCAAGGCTTGTTTGGGCACTGAGCAATTTCATAGTATTTGTTTGCATGGCTTGCACTGCCGTGATCAGTTTTATTTCAGTGAGAGACTATTCGAGAGGTATTCAGCATGTTATGGGAGCAAATCAATCGACCAAGATTGCCTCTTTAGTTGTTTTTGCTATTCTTGGTTTTCCTCTTTCTGTAAGTGACATTACTTATCTTTCCAAATGAAATTTCCCTACTGTTTTCTCCACATTTTTTTATTCTGATGTCATTGTTTTCATTGATTCATCATCCGTGTACTGCAGATAACATACAGTGTTCCCTTCTCTGTTACGGCGGAATTGACTGCAGATTCAGGAGGTGGCCAAGGTTTGAACTGAATATTCATCACTTCTCAGTAAAAAAATAATGTATATGAATACATGATATTCTTACCAGAAGAATGTTTCCTGATTGATGGGGCGGTAGCATTTAGAATGAGATAGAAATGTGTGCTATGTGCTGTCAAAAGTCAATAATTGAGAGCCATCTCTTCCTATCTGAATTTTACTTGGACATAGTATTGGACTAAAAAGTTTGTATGCATATGCAGGGTTGGCCATAGGGGTGTTAAATCTTGCAATCGTAATACCTCAGGTAGTTCTGTACTCCTTTCATCTATTCTAGTGTTTGCTCATGGTATATGTTCTTTTGTTTCAAAATCTTGTTCATTGGGATGCATACTAATACAACTTCTTGTTCGATTAGATGATCATATCCCTTGGTGCGGGCCCATGGGACGCATTATTTGGAGGAGGAAATATTCCTGCATTTGTTTTGGCCTCAATAGCTGCTCTGGCCGCTGGTGTTATTGCAACTCTTAGGCTTCCACATTTATCCAGTAGTTCCTTCAAATCTTCTGGTTTCCATTTTGGCTGATGTGTTTTCTCGACGAGGTAACTACCAACCTGCATTGCAATACGTACGAATTACAGAACAAGGAGAAACACTTTCGGGAGATCAATGTAGCCGATCACATATAGTTTTGGAAAAAGGATTAGCCGGTTAAAGTTAAGTAGTAGAGAACTGATTCGCTGGAAATGCATACACGATAAGTTTTGTATTCAAATTCATTCATTATACCCTCTTGTGGGATCTGTATCTAGTATAGAATGTAAATTGCGTTTTACATTTAAGGTTTATAATGAGAACATTTTCTATGATGATTTCTCAATTTTCTTTTTTCTTTGGGTGTTATTTTGAGAATTTAGATAGGAATTCTCTACGGTACAAATTATATATATTGAGCCAATGCATGGATGGATGACACATTTACCAATCAATATTATGGAAATAAACTATATGTATACATAATTTTGGATATTTTTGCTTCTGGGTTAGCCCTCCGTGGCCCTGTGCAAAGCAGAAAATAGAGGGTTGTGAAAAAACTAAATCAAAAAATGATACAATCCACAATTTTCAAAGACTATCAATATGGTTATTGCTTAAGGGTTGGGGCTGCTTCAATTGATGTATAAATATTTTTCCTGTGGCTTAATGTTTTTATGTAATCCGATTATAATAGTTGTTTTAGTCTTTCCTAAAATTGATATTGATGGTGTTTAAAGCATTAACTTGAATGTATAGAAGTTACGATTGCACATAATTTTATTGCGACTTGTGGGTCTCTGGTTCGTCCCATTGGAAATTATAAGATTGTATATATTAAATCCTTTCAGATCTCGCAATGTGGAATATCTGTACACTTGGCAATCTCGTAAGAATTGCTTCTTTCTCGGTTGTCAGTTTTCCTAGGGCATTTGTTTGTTAAATTTGTTTAGTTGGTTGTTTAAGGCAAATCCTTGCATTTCTTTATTTTTCTTAATCTATAGAGGGTTGTTGGGTATATGAACTGGCAAACCAAAAGCCAAAATATTCAGATTCAAATACCAGACTTAAAAATTTGAAGGTTCCCTCTAAATTAAAGTGAATCGTCACTCAATAAGAAAAGGCAATGTCTCGAATAAACCCCCTGCTAAGCTTTACAATAAACTCCCATCTCACAGCACTACTCCGGACGAACATAGGCAATAATTATTCCAACGGACGTTAGTGAATCAAATTTTTTGTAGTCAATTTGGACTCCCATTTCCGACATTTCTAGGATTTGACGGTGAAAATCATGCAAGTCATGGGTTTTAAGAACTTTAACCATGATAACGTTTAATGAAATAAATTGTTCAAGCATAGATAATTATCATTGCAATGGACATGCGTAGTTAATATAGCTAGTTAATGAACCTCAAGGGTTAAGCTCGTGTGTATTTGGATGTTAGTCACGAAAAGTTTCTAATCCAAAATGATCACACCCCAATTACAACAGCAGGCCACTAGGGGTATCGTTGTACAATTGACGAATGAAGTTTCTAGCATAAATAATTATTATCGCAATGGACTCAACCCTATTACTACGTGGTTAACACAATTATTTAATGAAATTTAGGGAGTAATATATTTTTCTCTTTTTTGATGAGCTTGTGTACGAGTGATTTTTTAGTAGAAGGGGTCATGTGCATTGTGTACCTGGTTTAGGTCACAAAGAAGTTACTATACTAAATATCACACAGCAAATAATTGGGCAGACCACTTGGAATAGAATATTTTCTGCTCCCCATATCAAGCTAAAAATTAAATTAAAGAAAGCATATAGTAGTAGTTGTTGACAAATCACCATCAATAGAAGGATGACAGAGAGAGAGAGAGAGACAGAGAGAGAGAGAGAGAGGGTGACGTCAAGCACGGATTGCACATGGGGATCAGTTTTAAGCTCAACACCCAGAACCAGAAGGCCATGTGGATGATGAATATTCATGGTATTTATTTAGGCGTCACATATAAATTCATTGGAATAATACTTATCCGGGGGCCTACCAGCTGGCTAATTCTTGTTCGGTGTTACCGGACAGTTGATTTTTAAATTAACGATTGAAATTAAATAAATTTATTTATATAATTTTTGTTCGAAATTCATATATTTAATCTTGCTTGCTGCAATATATTTAATCTGATATGAGCATGAGTTGCTAAGCATTTATGCTAGGCATGTTGAGTTGCAAAAAAAAAAAATATTAAGCAAAATATGGATACTAATGTTTATGTGGTTCGGCCAAATGTATCTACGTTCATGAAAATGAGATAAAATTTTATTAAAAAATCACTAAAAGAGGTGTACAAAAACTCACAATTTTTGTCACTTACTTCATGATTCTCATAGCTTATTTTCTCTATTTTTCTGCTTTTTTTGGCATATATTTTACAACATGCAAGTATATATATTTATACTACAAAAGTGGACATGTTTCATGCCCATTCTTTCACCATCATCATCTTTCTGTGGAAGCTTCACCAAGTTTCAAGCATGAGTACTCTCCAAAATGGACTTGAACAGCCTCCAAACTTGACACGATGAGCTGCAATGGTATGAACAAATGACCTTAAGATTCATCAATTCTCCACATTCACACCTAAATGAGGAGAACCTATAATGTTGATTAGTTTGAGAAGTCCATCTCGACTATGTCCTATATAGCTCGAGTTTCTCACGAGTGAGTACCTTCGTACACATGTCGGCTGCATTATCCTTGGTATGAATCTTCACAAATTACAATAGTTATTGATCCATCACCTCGCATATCTAATGATAGCGAATATCAATATGCTTAGTGCACGAATGAGATATAGAATTCTTGCTTAAGTTCAGAGTACTCTGACTATTGCAATGAACATTGCCCTCCTTTTGACTAAATCCAAGTTCTTGTAGAAAACGCTTTAGCCACATTTTCTTGTCAGCTTCCAATACAGTAATATACTTAGCTTCTGTTGTGGATAAAGTAACACACTTCTGTGATTTAGATTGCCAAGATATGTCTCCCCATGCGAAAGTGTAAACGAATCCCGATATAAACTTCTTCCCATCAAGATCACTGGCCATATCAGAGTCGGTATAACCTTCCAAGATTGGATCAACTCCCTCAAAGCACAAGCATAAGTTTGATATACCCTTTAGATACCTAAGTATCCATTTAACAACTTCCCAATACTCCTTTCCTGGATTGGAAGCTAGTATTAGCTCTCAACTCTAACTGTGTGAACAATGTCAGGCCTTGTACAGACCATTGCGTACATCAAACTGACAACTGTTGAAGAATAGGGTACAATGGACATTTCTTCAACTTTCTTTTTGGAGGTTAGACACAAATGCTTGCTAAGTTTGAAATGACTAGCTAGTGGACTACTTACTGGCTCAACATTTTCCATGTTGAACCTTTTCAGCACCTGTTCAACATACTTCTCTTGTGACAGCCACAACTATTTGGATTTTTTTGTCATGACTAATCTTCATGCCCAATATTTGTTGAGCAGGGCCTAAGTCCTTTATATCAAAGAATTTTGAGAGATCATTTTTCAGCTTACTAATGGTAGCGGCATCCGGCCCAACGATCAGCATATTATCGACATAGAGTAGTAATACAACAAAGTTACCATCCGGGAATCTTCGAATATAGACATATTGATCTGCTGCAGTCCTCTTGTAATTGTGACTCACCATGAATGAGTTAAACCTTTTATACCATTGGCTGGGAGCTTACTTAAAAATATATAGGTTATTCTTTAACTTGAAAACCACATTTTCCTTCACGGGTACCACCAAAACTTTCGGATTGCTCCATGTATATCTCTTCATTTAGATCACAGTGAAGAAAAATTGAGGTTATCTTCACAACATGTGAGAAAATCTCGTCAAAGTCAATTCCTTTTTTTTGTTGAAAGCCTTTGACAACCAAACGAGTTTTGTATTTTACTTTCTTGCTATCATTTTTTAGCTTGTATGCCCATTTGTTTTGTAGTGCCCTCATGCCCTTTGGGAGTTTGACCAATTCATAGGTATGGTTTTTCTGTAAAGAACGTATCTTCTCTTGTATAGCTTGAACCCATTTGCTTTTATTGGCATAAGATTCAACTTCAATAAAACTTTGTGGCTCCCCTTCATCAGTAACAAGAACATACTCTGATTTCGAATATTTATGAGTTGGGATCAGTAGTTGGCTCCTGAGATCTCAGTTGAGTCTCGACAACTGGAGGAACTTCAATATCACTGGAATTTGGTGATTCTTCAACATTTAGTGGCAAGGGTAATTACTCCCCCTGCTCGATATTCTCATCCTCCTCATCTTCTTCTTCCAAGGGTTCAACCTGCATCCCTTTAGTATCTGTAGCAAACTGAATGGCTGCAGGGTTATCGACAAAATTTGGGACAGTT
>MKEJ01011715.1:0-23115 GCA_001753735.1 Embelia ribes
GGTCCTTCCGAGAGAGCTACAGATTTTACATTGCTCTATTAGGGCTGCAAAACAACTTGCTTACCGTTGAACTAAAAAAATATTTATCAAAAGATTTTAAAATTTTTGAAATGATAGTTTAAAATTGTGTTGTATTTCTAGATTTAATTTTTAATCCAACCACGGCAGATTATTTTGCAACCACTGCAAGTTAAATTAAATAAGATAAACTTGTAACGAGTTCAATTTGTAGACAAAGATTTCTATTGACCGTTAGAGGCAAATTTTAATTTTTAATTGTGGATGTCAGAAACTGTGATGAAAGGCATGATTATGGGGCACGGATCATTTTTGTTATTTTAGCGTGTACAATACAACAAACTAAGAGTGTGGCAAAATAAATTCATAATAAAAAATTATTGCACGATATACAAAGTCTTTGGCTTCTAATAATATTGTTGTAAAAAAGGTGTTACGAACAACAATATTATGTGAATACATATGGTATTTTAGTAATTAAAAAAAAATAGCTTTTGGCAAAGACTATCTTTACACAAGTATATTCGTTATGGAGTAATTTTTAAATTTTATTGTTTTAGTTTGATGTATCTTGAGATGAGTTTTTAGTTGAATAGTTTACAACCGGATGATCAAGGATGGCTCTCTCATTAGGCCAGTAACGCAAGTATTTTAGGCCACAAAAAATAAGTGGCCCCAAATTTTATTAATTTTAAAGTATATATTAAATAAGGCCTAAAAATCATTACATAGAATTTCATGATTAATTAACTACTCTTTTAAAACCACGAACTGTTTAAAATATTTCATACATTTTCCATTCCATAAATACCCTTCTTTATATAGCTTTATAGCCAAAGTTATCATATCCAAAATCATAATTTAATTAATCTTATTTTCATATTTTTTTTATTAAGATATAACGCTATATCTTTAGAGTTTTAAGTTGATAATTATCAAATTAGGAAAAGATAAATTTAAATAGATTGCAATAATACTAAGCATATTTTTAAAATATAATACTATATCTTTAGATATTTAAATAGAAGATTATTAAATTAATTTATCGAAATTATTTCTTATCGCATCTTCAAATTAAAAAAAAAAACATGCTATGATTCAACTCAATTAAAATGACACTCACTCTACCTTAATCAATTGATCCCAATATAATTTATATAAATACATATGATATTTGATTCATATATTCTATAATTGAACATTTAAATTTTATTTACAATAAAGTTTGACTTATAGTATATAGCTCAGATAAAGAATTTTTTTATATAGTAAAAAATAAAAAAGAAATGATGTATTCTATACACAATATAATTTGATCTTTTTATTTTATTTTTTGTATAATAGTGAAAAATGTAATATGATAGTAAAAATGTTAATGGTGATTTATTTTACAGTCAACTATTTATGTTGTTTTTGTATTCCATTCGAGGATAATTATAATTTTTTTATCTTTGGTCAAAAAAATATCCAAAATAATTTTATAATTTTTATTCTAATATTGGTATACAATATTTTTGTTAAATAGAAATTTTGTAAATTCACGTGCAAAGCACATGAAGGTCTACTAGTAGATAATAAAAAGACAGAAATGATGTCCTAGCTTTTTCATAATTTAAAGTACTTTTATAAGATTTCAAATCACCAATAATTTAGAGGCACAATGAAGCAAAGTACTCCAAGTTTACAAAGGTCCAGAGAAGGGACATCTAATGCTTTAACTGGGTAAACATCATGCTACCCTGCATATGTTAAAACTAACCTGTCGAATGGCAGCTTCAATTTTCTTCTGTGCTTCCACATCAAAAGGGTCTGCGTACAGAAGGGCCTAGTTTGCAAGATCAAGAGAATGCAATGACTAGGCTAAGTATGAAGTCACGATACATAATTTGACAAGAAAATAATTTACATTGAAATAGACAGCCTGAGTATTGTACAGTAAGTCCAATAAACAAGACGAACGTCGGAAGGAATGGACTTAAGTACCAAAGAGGACTTACTAGTTGTTCTTCTTGCCGGCGTTGTAGTTCAGATCTTTGGCGATGACGCTCGCGTAACAGGTCCTGCAGTTTATTAAGGTCATTTCCAAGAAGAGCTTGAGCAAATTCAGGATCACTCTGCAATGAAAAGGTATAGCATAAATAAAGACATACATACTTCACAGGGATAAATAGATTGATTAAGAACATACCATAAATATAATTGAAAATAAAAATAAGAATTAGAACCAAATAGATTGACAATTTAGAACTGGAAGAGAATACTGATGGAAGAGGCATCAAACAATGAATACCTGAAACAGCTGTGCCATCGTATTAGAATCACGGCGGATTTGTTGCTGAAAGGCAGCTGGGTTTACCGCAGATCCATCTGGATTACGGCCCAAGTCATTTGGAGCACTGAAATATTTTGCGTGCATACTAATTAGCAAAGAGGACGTGCACAATACAGACTGGCACAACATGAAGTCCCAATAAAGGTTAGAGAAAAAATAATTCTAATCCTAGCAGACTAGGGTAATAGGAAAGTAGCAGCGCATGAAGAAAGCTAGGATCTAGATCGAAGCTTCAAAATCCAAACTATGACTGCTATTCATAAAATATTGAATCAAGACAGAACATAAGCTAGTCCATACCTACGCATATGCTAGAATGAAATGGTCACAGCCACATCTAGAGTAAGCTTAGCTCAAATCAAAGTCTTTTTTTTTGAAAGAAAAAGAAGGTAACTCGGCGCATTGGTTATACAACAACACGGTATTCCTTTTAAAAATCTATCAAATTCTTTCACCTAATTCACTAATACCCCCATTGTGCAACTAACTCCTGTTTTCTAGTTTATTAAGAAAAGTCTATTACTCGCATACACACAAAAGAGAGAGGGGAGTGAGCTTATTTAAGACACAACCTTGAAGGTAAGGGCACGGAAATCTCAACAATTGAGAAGTCCTCCGTATAATTGAATGGGATGGGAAAGACAGGTCCGCAGATGACCGCATTTCAATTTGACAAAAACAGTTGATACCTAATGCCACATGCGAACAAGTATCAGGACGACCAAAAGCTTAAATCAGACAGGCCCATTCGGTAGCGCTGTTTCAGTTTCCATCTTCACTTTTTGTTTACAATTTTTTTTTTAGTTCTTGTTTTCCAGAGAAAACAAAACTGAGAACACCACCTAATTCACTCATACACAATCTTATTTTCTTTTTAGTTCTCGTTTGCTGCACACTTGTTTACAAAGAGAAAAAAATTTTGTCCAACCAAGACTAAAACAACCAATTGAAAAACTGAAAGGGAACGCAAAAACAAGTTTTGGAGTTTCCCTTGTGTTCAACTTTTCAGCAATCCTCACCAAATTAGAGCAAAATGTAACAGAAACAATGCAACCAAACGCATTACCGTATTTAGTTTTCAATAATTTGAGAACACATTCTCAAAAACTGGAAATGAAAGAGTTCCCAAGCAGGAGCTATGCAATTCAATTTCTACAAATGCAATACCTTACCCAGGGACCTAACATACACACTGATATAAAAAAAGATTATATATTCCAGCTGAATTAAACAAATTAACGTACATTATCCGATAAGAATCCAAAATTGGGATACCTAGAAGATGAAGAACCTGAGACCATCATGACCAAATCCCCATCACCAACGCCAAGACTGCTGAGCTTCTCAGCATTTCTCATCTCCTTTCCATTGAACAGCAGCTGCTGCTTCTGAATTGGCACCTGGGTCTGCTCACAACCAATCACCATTACATCGAGCATCGATACAAATGTTTCCATATAAAACCCTCTTTCTGAAAAGTTAAATTTTTGGCTTCTCCACCGTATAGAATATCAATTTTTAGAAATCGCACACAGTAACGTTTCTCAACAGAACCTCAGAATGCTAAAAAACTAGAATATACTTAACACACGCATGCATATCCAGTGTAATGATCAGACCCACACTAGTAAGAGAGGGGAAATTCAATCTTTATAAGAGCAAGGGGTTATGGTAAGTTTTTCAGCCCAGAAATCCGCTTCATGAATTTTATCTCATTTGAGAAATCAATTTCTATAAAGGAAATACTGTTGGTGCATAATTTCTTGACATAATTTCTAAAATGAAAATTAGATGAGGCTTTAGAAAGACTGGTGTGAACAGAGGTTGACCAGGATAAGGATATTCCGGTATTGAATGTCATATTAAGGGCTAAAAGTCCAAAAAACATTATGTGGTGCAAAATCTGCAGAAAAAATATTATACTCAGAAATAGGATATGATGGATTGTTTTTTTCAAATTATATAGCATACTCATAGGGGTGTGAATGCCATTACAAATGTAATTGAAATAGAAATCAATTCGAAACCCACCTCAACTTCGAGCAGAGCTTTCAAATTCTCCACCTGCACATATACAAACACGTATAATCATATCATAGTAATAATCTAAATCGGGAGGAAAGTAGGGTTTTAGGAGAGCGAGAGAGAGTATAACGGATTCGTCGCGATTGACTTCTAGAGTGACGATCTGTTCGTCTGCGGTCATCACTGTGATCTTCATCTTCCTTCTTATTCCGGCTGGCTGATAATTTTGTCTTAGCTCCGATCAGATTGTATGCTTATTGTGCGCCTGTGCGTGTCTATGTCTCTGTTTTTGCCGGCTTATTCTCAAAGTTTTCAAAAGATTGTATTGACCTGCCAGTCTCACTTTTCAGCAAATCAATTTTTTTTTTAATATGATAATTGTTATAAATAAACGAATAGATTAATTTGTAGAAAAGTAAAATATGATATTATTAATATTTAAGTATTTCGGTCTCAAATTAAAATAAGTTTAATTTTGGTTTAATTCACGGGACTAATATCAGTGTATGTTTTTATTTAACATGATACAATAGGTAAAATAAAACTAGAAATATGGACAAAAAAGGATTCATTCTCACTCATATTTTCTTTGTTTTTTCTCTCTTTTTTTATCTCCCTTAATGCATTTTTTCTAAGCATTTTTCTCCCTCTTCTTATTTATTTTATAGGCAAATCTGCGCATTATAAGTCAATAGTGGTAGGTTATGCTTCCATAACACATAATATTTGCATTTAATAATTGAGTTTTATATTTGGATCAGTCACTGTAAAATATCTTATTCAAATATTTTATAACACTCTCCCTTGGTTGATCAAACATTATTCAAAATGTTGTCTCCCCTGATTTGAATGATGATTGTATGACTGTATATCATTAAATGTTTATCTAAACGATTGTCGTTTAAGAACTCTATCAATATCTTGCACTATTAAGAATTGACCAATGATCTTTTAATAGTGGAATTGACCAATGATCTTTGGATAGTTCATAAACATATATCAATCAATAAATATTGATCAATTGTCTTGCCCATATTAAACCACCATTCAAATAGAGTCGTATTACATTTTGTTCAAAGTCTTAACATCTATCGGGTCGTGTCTTTGATGGTAGATGGGAGGATTCGTAGTGTTGTCAATGTAACTCTAGGTATCACGTTCGAGCCTTACACAAAGCACAAACAAACTTTTTTTTCTTTTATATATCTCATTTGTTTCTATTGTTCATTTCTTTCTCATTTTGAAACAATCAAATTTGTTGTGTGCCAATATCTTTATATCTTCATGCATTACGCAAATCTTGTAATATATTGTCCCAAATAGTATCTTGTTAGTGTATACAACTTTTGCAACCAATAGTTTGAGATAAATCTTTCATTTCCCTTATTTGTAGCAGTAATCAATATAATCTCATCTGAACACATTTTGAAATATTTTTGGTTTGTCAATAAAATGATATTATCCTCATCTTGACTGGGAGAAGTTCAACAACTTTTGTATGTATCATTTATGTACACAGATGAACAATTTATCCCACATCAAACTTTTATAACATTTATCATACCTTTATACAAAAGTAGAGTACTTACTCAATGCAGGTATATCTAGAAGTGAAGGATACTCATATTTGGTCTCATTGTACAATGAAATTCAAGAACACCCATCTCTAGGCATACTTTGTGCCTTGTAATTTTGAAATTCTCTAGGCATACTTTGTGCCTTCTAATTTTGAAATTGAACAATTCCAGTTATTAATTTAGAGGCTTGTCAGTAGCTCTGTATTTTGTTCTCCGTATGCTTAATACAGTTAAGTCGATTAAGCCACTTATTTACTTTGTTTAGTCATTTATATTTTTTTTCAAAAAACGAGGAATAATATAGAACACCGAAACCAGGGCATCTCATAATCACACTTCCAAGTTACTTTCGCTCCACAATAATAGCATAATCAATTAACTGTAAGGGGGCAAATGATCTTGCCTCTCCCTCAATATTGACTCAAACTCATACGTAGGTGCAGTTCTAATATGCCAAACAAATGTCATATCCCACACCTACTACCATGCCACCATCTACAACCGTTCATCTTCTGTCATTCACACCAATGAATGTAGCAAAACTGGTCGGAAGGATCATTAGAGGTGCCATATTTATTTTTAGTGACAATTATGAAAAAAGTCGTGATTTTATAAATAAATTCATTTTCTCTCGATTGAAGCCAAAAATTAAATCTCAAAGTCATATGGGTGTGTTAGTAAATAATTGAGTCTAGTCAACCATCGTGGACTTGCTTCATCAGCTTTATACTTTTAACCTGAAAAATAACTTAACAAGATATTAGTTTATTTCCAATAATACATTTAAAATCCAAAACTTATAAAAATACTTCCATTCTGCAGCATTCTGTTTATATCTAGAATTGATCAATAAGTTTGGCTAAAATAAGGGACAAACTTATTAGTTCCATAAGCTCTACTACTTTTATAGATAAAATCATATATATAATGTGTCACTTTCATTGTGGACCACCATATATATATTTATTTTAGTGAGGGGCCGCATAACTTTATCATGACTGCTCCACTCATGGAGTAACATAGTGCTATCATATTTTTAACCTGAAATATATCTCAAATAAATATTAACTTAATCTCAATGATTAATTTAAAATTGAAATATTTTGTGAAATAATTAAAACTATTTTCCTTATGTCTATTCGAATTATGATAGTTTACTCTATCATAAGAATTTACACATTTTCCCATGCCCTGAAACTCTTTATTTATATTTAGAAATTTGCACATGGCCATAACTCTTTATTTATATTTAAAAATTTGCAAAAGTATTGGAACCCACAGGCCACAATACTTAATACATGCAAGTCAAAAGCTTTGTTTTTTTTCTAGATGGCCAAAACTTTGCTTGTGGTGACTTTCAATTACTTTATTTTATAAATTGCAAATTAGTATTTAATGTATCATTGATAAAAACATTGAATTAAAATATTTTACAAAATAATAAAATTACTCGCTCTGCTTTCCTGCCATAACCTATCTTTGTTGTGGCTGTTCACGCAACAAAACTTCTTGAAAATAATGGTACATATTTGAAGAACATGATTGCAAAATAGATGTGTATTCTTTTTAATGGATAATAATATTTGACTAATTTGTGAAGAATGTAATTGCAAAATGGATGTGTATTCTTCCTATCTTAAAAATTGAGGTCATCTAGCTAGTTCATAAAATTAAAATGATATGTATGACTTGTCGCTGGGTTCCATCGATGGTGTTTAAAAAAACTTTTCTCTTAAAAATTAGTGTGCATATATCGAGATTAAGGAATCCTTCCTTGTCTTCGCTCAGATAGTCTAGCTTCTGCAAGCATTCAATTTTGTAGTCGTAAATCATATATTTCGTGAAGCTAATAAAGCTGTTGGTAAATCATATATACCATACGCTTAAGAATTTTTGTATGTATCATTGTTAGAAGATGCAGTTATATTTAATTTCGTGCCTTTGTTTTTAAATGATATAATATGTAATGATAACTTCGGGCTATCGACTTTTAGGAAGGTGCCCTGTACAATTTATTTCACCCCAGTTCATCCTAAGCAATAAAGGCTCATGTGTTTTACTAAAAAAAAAACAAAAGTTGGCATGCATATTATTGTTTAGTTTTAAACTGATTTTTTGGGGTTAAATTGAGCTAAAAAGTTAAAAACTTTAAGTTTGATATAACTATTTTTTTATTTAATTTTTTTTGTTTAAAAGTTGTAAACAAATGGGCTATAATACTAAAACCTTAATCAATGATATAAATTAACATCTCAAAACGTATCATAGCTACTATATGTATGTACTTCAACGAAAAGTTCATTTAGTGAAATATTATTCTCTTTGCGATACTATAAATATTTAGAGTAATATTTTTTCCCCCTCAAACTGATTTTGTCATTGTCCTATTGTTTAATTTGACATGGTCCCATTAATAATGGTATTGTAGTGCTTATACCTATTATCTTTGACCAAAACCATATGCATAAGGTCTTGTTAAGTATGTTAGTTAAAGTTTTGCTTTGTAATTTTAATTTTTCATATGAGAGTTGACCTACTAAACCAAATCCACATTAAGAAATTAACCAATCAGTGGTCTCATGTGGCTTAAAATCATATAGTCATGCTTTATAATTAAAATTATATTACAAGTGACAAATGGCAAGAACGTTTTTTTCTTTGTCCGGCTCCTTTTTTGCATTTACTTTTGGACTTTTAACAAAAATGATTAAAAGGGATATACCAATAAGGTAATAATGAATAATGTTATGCGCAATCGAATTCTAATATTGCACCCCAACAGTGTGTGAGCTGTGCGTCTATATTGAACGGGTTACTCAATTTCAGTATTTTCTGTAAAAATTATTACAATTGCAATCAAACAAACTCTTTTGCACGTTACCATTACGATTACACGAATAGAAAATACTCGGACAAACAATATCTTACGCAAGTCATGAAAATAATCACACATAAAAATAATCGCAATGACGAAAGCACCTTAACTCTAACTATTTTTCGACATGAATAAGCCCTAGAAAATAGCATTGATTTATTGAGGCGAAGCAACATGCCGAAGTAATTGAAACTAGAAGAGTTAATATTTTCTAACGAAGAACGAAAATAGCGATTATTAGTAACCGAGTCATAAACAAGATGAAAAGTCAATATCGATGTGAGGTAAAAGTGGGAAGAAGGTTGATGGGAGTATTGGATGGGTGATCTGATCTTGTATATGAAGACTATAAAGAAATGAGTAGAGACAAATAAAATGGGAGTTGATCAAAGGTTTCTTTCGAATATGGTAGGTTTATCTATTTATTCTAACACCTAATTAATAACAATTGTTACTGGTAGGTGCAATGGCAGTGACAATATTTAAAAAGTCCAATGACTAATTTATCTCTATGGTAAGAACAATATATGAGGCGATAAAGAACAATATCGGATAAGGAAGTATGTGAGATAGTTCCTTTTTTTTTTTTCCCCCGTAATAAAAGTATTTTCCACAAGTTTGGCATAATGTATAATTCATATTATAAGTTTCATATAAATATTGTAATTTCTGGCATTAAAATATGTTTTTTAAAATTTAATATAGAAAAATTGCTATGTGAATTATACGTGTATTGTTTGGAGGCACCAAAATATGCGTACTTTTTATGAGATTTCACATCAACTCGGAAAATGGAAACATTTTCTAATTATGCGTACTTGTAGATATTAAATGATAAAAATTTGTGAATTTATCAATAGAAAATCAACTGTATGACTATGTCACGACTTTTGTAGAGAGGGTTCCATGCTTTCCAGATAAGTAAAGACTTTCTTTTGTGAGATAGGTAAAGGGTCACTTAGATTTATGGGAAACCTAGTTCGGAGGGATTCTTTAAGGAATTTTACTAATTAATTTTTACGAAGCGAAAATCACAACAAAAATGGGCTGTAACAACATTTTTCAAGAGATATTTTCTGTAAACATTGCTTAAGGTGTGAGAAGTACTTTTTGGCGACGTTTATGGTAACGTTTTTGTCAACCGTTGTCATAGCCTATGTTATTATGATGTTCATGTGGACGTTTTCGCCAAACATTCCCATAGACTATGTTATTGCGACAGTTTAACGACATTTTTGTTAGATGTTGATATAGCATAAATTATTGCGATGCTTATTCAAAAAAGTTATCTACATGTCGTAATGGTTATAGAAAATAACGATATTTGTTTGCAATACCTGTTGACAAATTCACATTATGTAATATTTGTAAGCGTCATTAGTTAACCAAAAATTTCATAATATCATTTAGTTTTAGTGATGTCTTTTAATGAGGTAAAAACCAAAGAGAAAATTACTAATTAGTTAAATATTTGTCTTGTAGCTTATTCTTCGATAACTCGAGTAGGAGACTTGCTCATCCAACAACAACTTCACTTAAATTAAAATTGATGCAATGAACTATGCATAACTCATGTTATGTGTAGATTTAAAATTGGTGGAGAACATTATCAAGAAAAAATAGCTAAAGATATTATGATAGAACTAATAAAATTAGCTAATTATTATAGTAACCGGCACAATACGTCCACAAACTATTGAGCTAGTCGGATTAGCTATTCACATAAAAATTTCTTCTTGCAAATTAATGACACACTCTAGTGGTTGGTTGCATAGTGCTTAGAGGTGATTGGGTTTAAAATTTAAAACATTAGATGTCATATGTGTAATTTATAAAAACTCTTGGGGTGCTTAATGGAAAGTACCAACTAGGCATATACAAACAAATTATTGATAGATATATATTTATACATATAAAGCATATAACAAAGTACAAAGACTGAGGTTATAATTAAGCTAAAATTACCCGCAACACATGCTGATTATAAAGAAAGTCAGGGACCAACGAGGTAAATATTATTTGATAGCTGTACAGGTACTGTACACTATAAAAGCTGCCATATGTTAGCTGAAAAGTTAGGTGAAAATTTCTCTCTCTCTACATTTAATCTTTTCCTAAATTATTTAGACCTTGCCAGAACCCTTTCTTACTTAAGCATTGGAGAGTCGGCGGACAACCCCTCCTGTCCACACTTTCAGGTACTCGAGTAGATCCGAAGGCCATTTGGGGAACAAAACCTTATTCATATCACCAAATAGATATCATCGGGGAGCGTGTATCTGTATTGTATCTAGGTACCCACTCTTCAACTGGCGCCGTTTGTGGGAACTTCTAGCTAGAGAAAATTTGAAGTTCTCGAACCCATCATTGTCTGAAAATATGTCAAGGTCCCCTGATGTTCCGAATCTACCTCCACCAAATGCAACATACAACGACCGATCCCTCCCTATAACTCAAACTTCAGCCGAAATTGCCCAACACTCATCCACCATCCCGTCTCTCCCATCTACAGCAATGCCCCTCGGCATTCCTTCCCGAAGTCACCTATCCGACCTAATCTTGCTTGAAGTTCATGCATGCCATAACTAACAACTACAAAATAACCCGAGTTCCTCCAACAACCCACCACAACATTTGGATTTACAAACCTTGTTCACCTCTATAGTACAAGAATAAATTCTGTCGGCTCTCAGTTCTTCAGGGCTACTCCTCCCACGAGGAAATAACTCCTTCCTCCCCGTACCAAAAAATGTTCCAATGGAAGTTGAACGTACTACTAATAGGGTTCATCCTGAACTAACCCTAGCCACTGAACAAAATGCTGGAGAAATATGTGGCCTTGTGGGAGTGGTGCCCAGAGAAGTTCCTCACATCGTTCTTGCAGTACCTAACGTGAGACAAGAAATTGTGCTAGGGGATTCTACCGAAATAAGAAGAAGATCTCCTTCTCCCAGAATGAATGACGAGCGAAGAAGAAGGACTCATATTACTTGGACATCAGGACATAGAACTGCCGGTTCCTCCATCTCGGGTAGTTCTTCCATCTCGGGTAGTTCCTCATGTATTCCTCCAGAAATCTCTCCTTGTTGAAACCCTTAATTTGCTTTAATGTTGCCAATTGCGACAGCTTCCAACGACCCTTTGATGATTCGGGCTTCTTGGAGCCCTTCGGATTCTTTTCCGAAAACATCTCGCCTTTGTTAGTTTTTGCTAAAGCTTCGGCTATAATGTATTCTAGAGAGAGAAAGTATAGAATAAACAAAATCGAAAATGACAAATGACAAATGACAAATGACAAATGAATGGAGTGATCTCTCCCTCCCTCGTTATTTATAGCCATATTACAACCGCAACGTATCAACTGCCCACATTAAGGATAGGCGACAACTAAGCAATATGGTCATGTGCAATACAGGTACCGTGTACTATAAAAGTTGCTATATGTCAGCTGAAAAGTCAGGTGAAAAAGTTTCTCTCTCTAAATTATTTAACACCTTGCCGGAATCATTTCTTACTTAAGCATCAGAGAGTTGGCGGACAACCCTCCCTGTCCGCACTTTCAGGTACTCAAGTAGATCCGAAGGTCATTCGGGGGAGCAAACACCTAGTTCATATCACCAGATTAATATCATCGGGGAGCGTGTATCGGAACCGTATCTAGGAACCCACTCTTCAACTACCATATACAAATATGGTATTTTATGATTTGTATACTTTCAGTTTAATGAAATGGTCATTTAACTTAGGGTTTTCCAAGCCTTCAAGTATAAAACTTAGTGTTTTTCTTGGACATAAAATTAAGCTTCAGAGGCTGCAAAGAAGTTTAATCTCTTCT
Organism: Embelia ribes; assembly: GCA_001753735.1. NCBI lineage: Eukaryota > Viridiplantae > Streptophyta > Magnoliopsida > Ericales > Primulaceae > Embelia > Embelia ribes. The sequence continues at coordinate 12,663 of MKEJ01011715.1, forward strand.
CTTTTTGGTTCCAATAGTATGTAATATATTATAGATTTATTATTCATCAATTTAGTTATCAAATCTGTTCAGAACTTATTGAATTTTCTCGTATAGTGTATCTTAAATGGATAAAAAATTGGATTCTAACGACTCAATTACATTTTTATCTTACACAGGAAATGAGCTGCTGTTTCGACTTGGAATTGGAAGATCAACCCTGAAGATCGATAACTTTGGATATTTAGATACTTATTCATAATTTAGTATTGGATTAGATGTTATTTTTTATATGCAATTTGGATAATGTACATGATTAATTTTTGTATTGATGAATATCTGGTCAAATAATAATTTGATTGATAAATCTAGTTGGATTTTTTCTTAGGTCAAATGTCAAATTTCTTTAATGTGCTATATTTATTTATGTCATATTGCATATTAAGTTTAAGGCTTACGAAGGTCACTTTAAAATAGCCCGACTATCTATTGAAATGTTGATTAAACGGCACAATAAAATCTCATACGTGGTTTTGTGTGACAAATTCAACGTTTATAAGTAGTCACCATAAGAATTGACAATATTTATACAAATTATTTATTATATTTAATCAATATATCAAAAAGCCAGCAAGAAATTTGGTTAACTACGTTCATAATATCCGTTTAAATTTTTTTATTATCAGCATTTTAAAAGTTGCGATGATAATTTAATAATATTTATGGACCTATTGGCAAACTCCTTAAACGATATTTACAAATATCAGTGTAGGGTATCTTTGCCAACGTTTGTTTTAGATGTGTCATGTAACACTCCAAAATTTTAAACAACCCTGAACACGTCACTAACCAATCATCACGATATCTATTAAACAATACTTGTAATGCCCTATTTCTAATAAACAATGAAATTGGGGAACTATGTTGCTATTAATTGAAACTGAAATGGAAACTTAATTTATTTTCCTTTTTCTCTCTGTTACAATTTACGGTCTAACTCTTTACGTTCCTAGAGAAAGAAGAGGAGAGAAAGGGAAAAATCACTTCTTGGCAAAACCCGCTCGATTCGAAAGAAGAAGAAGACCAAAAAGAAAATCAATAGCGGATTCGGACTCTTCATCTCGCTCTCTTCGTTTTGACGTAAGTATTTCTCACAAACTTTTCGGGTCGTCCATACCCAAAGTCTCTCAAATTCATCTAAAAGTTGATTTATTGATGAATTGATGTGTAGATCAATATTATATACTTATATCTCCGTTGATTTTAGTTATAGGTTCACGTTTGAGGGACTTTTGATAGCAGAATTTGTCATTCCCGAGCTTTCCGAGGAAAGTCATTAAGTCTCATATAAGGTACGTGGCAGGATCCAAGTTATAATCGATTGAAATAATTGTATAAATCTGGAACTACGGCTGTAGAAATTGTGGAATAAAAATCGTAACTTTCGAAGGCTGCTATCACCAATCGTTTCTATTATAAACTCATGACCACCGTTCGAACGGCACCACCGTTCAAATGGTAGTGAGTTGCCATTCGAACGACCCTTCCGATTGAGCAGTTGGGACTAGGCGTTCGAACAGTATGGGGTAACAAAAACCATAAACTTTTCCAAAATGATGAAATTGGATAAGAACTACTTAGTGGGCTTATCTAAGAGTACAAACGAACCCTATGGGATCATGATAATAGATACTAGTTATTATTTGGCGAATCTTAGGGCCTTAAGACTAATGTTGGCGTATTTGTGTTGTGTAGAACCTTGGGGCCCTAGGATCAAGGTTGGTTTGGGTTTTGTTGTTGATAAACTTTGGGGTTATAGGGCCAATGTCAGCTTTGTTTGATTGTGCGAGCAATAGAGACACTCTGCGGTTGCTTTACACATAAGGTGCAAGTGGAATATGTATCCCGCCTGGAAGGACCTAGTATCTCGGTTAGTTGTGTGGTTTACTTTTGGCAATTCATATATTTTACATTTATTGGTTATACAAACGTTTGAACGATTGGGTTTTAGTAGTATATTGTACATTCTTACTGCATATATTCTACACATATTGTTTCATTATTTCGATAGATTGGACATATTATTTTGATTCGTGCTTGCTTAGTTGGATTTTTTATTGTTGCTTTTGCATGAAAACGCCAAGCAGAACCAGGATCTCAGATTCAGGAATATTGACTTGGGACAGGTCGAGACTTATTCGAGAAAGCACTTAGCTCTGTTTATCAGTTTTCTTTCCATTACGTTATCATTCTGATTTTCAAACATTTGTAGGCATAAGATAATATATGATATTGTGTTCAATTTGAATATTTTGTAAAGCTAGAAAGCATGATAATAAGGCCTCACGAGTTATTTTTCCTTCGGATTAGACATTGTTTATATTCTATTATAAGTTTTATTTTACTAATATGTTGACCAATGTTGTAGAAATGAATGGTTAGTGATATACTCATGATTATGGGATTATCAAAGTGTTATAATACTGAATTAAAATCTCATAAATAAAACAAAAGAAGTCCAAGACAATAAAACATAATTCACTAGGCCTTATTATCATATTTTTGGCTTTACAACTTTATTAAAAAAACAAATAAAAATATCATCTTGGCCAATGACTTACAACTGTTTAAAATGAAGTAATAGAAATGTGGTACTAAAACAAATTACGACGAAACTTTTCCCGAGTGAGCTCTAACCTATCCTAACCTCAGTTCCCATGATTCTTAGCTCCTTTCTACTTGGCGTTTTCACACAAAATAACAGTAAAAAAACCAACCAAGCAGGAATGGGTCAGAAAGTTGTCCAATCTATTGAAATAACGACGATAATAAATATGTAGGTGAAAACAAATAATCATAAATCTGTATTTGTCTAACACAATCTCAACTCAATATGTATTATCGTAAACATGTAATCTATAATCAACAATGGAATTATACAATATAATAGGATACCTGTCCTCCGCTCAGAATACCTGTCCTTCCAAGATTTTATGTGTAAAGGCTTCAAACAATAATGCAGATGAAAGGGTTCTTGTGGAACCGGGTCACACTTAGATATCTAGACTTCCAAGATTATCGAATACTGCAATTGTAGGGGAGTGTCACTTTCTCTCCTACGGCCTACAATGATAAGTTGTGCCCTAGGGTGTACCCACCTCAAAGGCTTTAACTGACTGCTACAGTACGTCTTGCCCTAGTGTAAATGCATCCCAAAGGCCTAAACTGATGACTTTGAATAGCAACCAATCATGCCAAATATAAGGGCGCTCCAAGGCCTAAACCGACTACTGCTACAGTGAATCTTGGACTATAGTTTCCAATGCCTATAATATACTGTATCCATTCACAACATATGCAACTTTCACAGTATAAGTTTATATTTGTAATAGTTCTAACATCTATTAACATGTACAACATGTCTATTCAAGGTTCATATATAATCCATTATTTTGCTAATATCCAATGTATTAATTGAAATTTTAAAACATTCCAAATCTAAGCCGTTCGAAAGGTACCCACTTACCATTCGAACGGTAGCTGCGAATACAAAACAACCACAATAAGCGAACAACAGTTTCGAAAACCTCAGATTTTCGTACAATCTAAATACTTAGAAAATGAATGTAAATTAGTTAATTTAATATCATAAGACTCGATTTGCGCTATGTACTTTATTTCCATCACTTTATGAAATAGTCAAAAGTTAAGGTATACTTCTAAACATACACCTATTTGTATATCATCAAACAAAACAACAAAAAGCCTCATACGATTAATGAACAAGGATTAATTGACTTCATCTCTTAATTGGTCGCCACGCCCACGTAATATGAAGTGCGGGCTATAATAACTACTTTATCCATACTAGGATATTGAATTTCTTATTCACTATACAAACCTTAGTCCTATATTTGTTCATACAAACACATTTAAGAAGACAGAGTAAGATCTCGCATTTGGCAATATTACACAGTATAATAGAAATTAGGTAATAACCATCGACTTCCGAATGCGGTCTCATCCTATTACTCAAAATAGGATATCACAAATTAGTGTCTCATATTTGCTCGCCACTAAGGCGTCAAAAGCAATTGCTTGTGTGAGTGGCTAATTTAACCTGTTGATATATAATTCATGTGTTTGTTACAAAATGCAATACCCATACACTAACCTATGATAAATGCATTAAAATATCAAATATCTCTATAAATATCAATGTAAATGATTAAGAGAAGAAATCAACAAAATTTTGAGTACAAGTCCAATCCTTTTACGTTCCTAAAATCCCAACATGCGCTACCTAAGCTCTGAAAGCCCCAACATGAGCTAGCTAAGCCTCCTTAGAAATTGACTTGGTTAGGGGATCCGTCACCATGTATCTTATGAATGTACTTTAAGATTACTTTCTCTCATGCAACGATGTCTCTAATCAAATAGTACTTAAAGTCAATATGTTTGGTTTTACCATGATATAACGTGGACTTCTTTACATAGGGCAAAACTATCATGTAATCATAATAAATCTTCACACGGCCCATAGAAAAGGTAACAAATCATAGAAGTAAAAGAAACCTCTTAAACCAAACTTTCTCTTATATATAGCTGTGGGAGCAAGTCACGAACTTTGTGTCAACATTAGAAAAAGCTATAAATGTATGCTTCTTTCTACTTAAAGCATTGATACTTCCATTGAGCAAGAAAGTATATTCAAATATGGGGATATCATTGATTTTTACCACCATAGTCTGCATCGCTATAGTCAACTAGGTCTAACTGGCTTACAACATATGCAATCCTTCATTTCTTTAACACATCTACAATACTTAGGACTTTCTCCCAACGGACAAATGAAAGTTAATGCTATCATTAGGCTATCAAAGATTTGATCGAGATCAGGGTAATTGTATAACAAATATGAAACCAATGACCACCATTGCAATATTACGCTATCAATAGTATTATTGCAGGGGGAAAGAGCCATTTGCTCTTTCTCTTAAAGAATCTTAGAACACACATTGAGTTTAATGCTTTTTTTTGCTATAAGAATATCAATGGATTTGTAACTGTGCATCTAAAACTGCTCAAGGAGTTTCTTGAAATAAGTCTTTAAACTAAGAAGTCTCCTTGATCGATTATTTATGACCTTACTCCGAGCAAATAGTACCCACGTCCTTTACTTGAAATGTGGAGGATGACCACCCTAATTTTAGACGACCACCGTTTAGAGCCATGTGAGGGCGCATGTCCTTTAAGAGGTAGATTTTAGTATCCTGGAAGTATGTGAGCGAAAGTACTTGGGCAGATGTCCGTGAACAGACATAAGATGCTCTGTTACTTAGGCAAGTTATCCTGCTTAAGAGTAAGCTACCACAGTGTTGACGTAGACAATTACTTATCTTATATATGGCTGAGGGATGACTATGTGTTACATAAAGAATGTTGTGTTAAATGTCATGGATGACCACCCTTTTGACAACCAACCTTCAGAGCCAAGAAAGGGTGTGTGCCCTTTAAGAGGGAGATTTTAACACCCTGGGAATACGTGAGCGAGCGTACTTGGGTAGTTGGTGAGCAGGCATAAAATGCTATGATACTTGAGTGAGTTATCATGCTTAAGAATAGGCTATCACAATGCTGAGGTGGGCAATCACTTGTCTTATATCTGGCTGATTGATGATTATGTGTTAAATAAGTAATATTGTAAATCTACTTAATACAACATCTTTTAGATTTGTGTTGGAGTTGAGTTACTTGGAACTCCAAAGCTAAGTTTGCTCGTGCTGAAGCAATCACAAGTCTCAAAAATTTCAGTGCTTTACATATAACTTCGCCAAAATTGGACAAAATTATAGTATGTAGGTTCACTGTAGTTACATATATTATTAAAAAGTAAAAATAATTATACACTAATGAAATATTTTACACACAATCTTAAATCGTACGGGCTCCACTCTAATTCAATATACTCCCTCCATCCCATTTTAATTGAACATTTTTTATTTTTTATTTGTCCCGTATTATAGGCAAGTTTTCTTACTTAAAATGTAATCAAAATAACTGATTTACTAATATACCCTCATTAAATGTATTTTTTGTAAACAAATAAACTTTTTTACATTTCTAATAAAGAGTATCATAATAAAATAAATAAGAAATTAAATATTACAACCACTCTAACTAATTTTTTTTTATTAATCTGAGTAAAAATCTAAATAAATCTATTAATTTGGAACGGTGAGAGTATATTCTTTTGGAGCACAAACATCTTGTATATCCTCTATAACTCATCCTCCGAACAAGGACGGAAGCAGAGGAGCAGTGTTGGCAATCATCACCCCCAAAAACCCCCGCTTCCACCTGCAATCTCTAGATATTTGATAAATATTAGTCAAAAATGGTTTACAAAATTGTGTGGTAGAGTTGGTAAGAGCATACATGGGTGAAGAAAGGGGATTAAGAAGGTTCGAGCTTCCACAAGCGTGTAGTTTTTTTTATTTTGAAAATCCGATATTTTTTGGCCTTGCTTGTTTTTAGTTTTGGGCTTGTTGTTGCTGGGCTTGTTTACATAAATGTGGTGTGATTTATGACGACCTTGTGATAAATTTTATTTCAAACCTTTTTTTTAAAAAAATAATCAATTATTTTAGTTTTATAATATTTACTAATACTTATAAAATATTTTTGGTCCAGTGTGGAAGGAAATAACCCAGTGATCTATTTAATATTTCATTTTGCATATAGTAACATTACTGTAATATTTGTTGGTGTTTCTATATATCTCTCTTTTTAAATTTTATAAATCACAAATATTATAAGAAAAAATTATTTGTAATCATCTATTATGACTAAATTCTCTTTTAAAAAATTATATTTAAGAAATTTATAGATATTAATTTTTTTAATTTTAGTGTTTTTAATAAAACTATAGAAATAATATCATAATTTATGATAATAAATAAATTTCGCCTACACTAACTCTGTAGCTATCTTCCAACACAAACAAACACCTCACAATATAAGCATTAAAAATAAGATAAGATCAATTAGCTACGGCTCTTTTTATGTGGTGCTATTTGTATGCTTCCAATTTAGCGCCACGTCATCCGATTGAGAGAATGAAATTGAATAATTCATACATTGATTGAATCGCATCGCATAAATAAGACCATCCGAATATCGTAGACCTCAACCTAAAATTCATATTATCCTAATATCAATATTATAATCATGTATGAATAATTAATATAGTAAAAACACATCCATATATGCATCATTTGTGAAATAAAATTGTATGTTATAACGGAATCGATTGCTTGTTTGAAATCTAACGCACCCCGTGATATTGATTTTTGTGGTGAGATTTTGACACGAATGTTCGTTATGTATTTTCACTAAGCAAAATTTCTTTTCCTTTCCCACACAAATAAACATTATTCAGACCAAGTCGATCACTCCATCAATTGCCTAAAAAAATTTGGGTTAATAAATCAAGATTAGTGTCTTGTCAATAAAAAATGTACATATATGATATATATCATTATTTATATGCTGATAATAATCAATGACCGCGTGAAAAAATTTACTATCTTAATTTTTTTTAGTTGAACGATGATATGCATTGAATTTTACATAATGGCAAGTTTAGAAAACTCTACTCATAAATTAATCTCTATTCAATGTGTGACCTAAGAAGCTGCATGGCCGTGATAGTCTTGATTTTTGAAATTTATATAGAATTTACATATAAGATTCCAAAATTTTTAAATAGTCCCTTTATATGATCCATCTAGATAAAAATGATAGTTCATATATATATACATATAGAATTTACATATATTCAAAATTTTTAAATATTCCATTTATATGATCCATCTAGATTAAAATGATAGCTCATATATATATATATATATATAGAATTTACATATAAGGTTCCAAAATTTTTGAATAGTCCCTTTATATGATCCATCTAGATAAAAATGACAGTTCATATATATATATATATATATATATAAATCTTTTCTCCATAAGTGAAAATTTTGGATGAGCCCAAAAATTCCCCACTTATATAGAGAAGATTATTGGACATAAAACCTCACCATAAACACTTCAATATGTCTTGGACACGTATCACTTCCTCAATATGGAACTCAATAACCATGATCAACTCCCCAACCAATATCAAAAACACCCCAAAATTGAGCTCACAAGAGAAAGTGAAGGAGAAAGTGATGAAGCAAGCAGCCCTCAAGAGAGGGAGAGAGAAAAGAGAGAGGGGAAACCCTGATGTGCCAAAGTGGAATTTGGATGAAGGATATGATAGGTGTGTTGAGTTGGCAGCTAAAGATTTAACCTCAGTTATAACTAATCAACCCTCAGAGTCTAGCTTCAACTCTGCCTTATCCTCTCTTATTAAAACATGTAAGTCCAGTCCCTTAAGCTTTGTTTGGTTGTAAATTTTTCGTCCGAAGATTTTTTTATTTAACAAGTTGTGGGTATTTAGTCATTCATTATTTTTCTTTATGTTTTCAAAAAACTAGAAGTTTTGAATTTTACGTATATAGCTTTTTTCTTAGTGTGAAAACTAGTTTCATTGCTCAAGATTTGCAACCAGACAAACTCCGAGGACTCGTTTGACAGCCCTCTTGTAGTTTCTTCATCTGAAGATTTTTTATTTAACATTTTGTATGTATTTAGCTGTTCGTCATCATCATCATTTTTTATACATAAAAAAGTTAGAAGTTTTAAATTTTATGTATATAGTTTTTCTATTAGCATAAAAACTAATTTTATTGCTTAAAATTTGCAATAAGACGAACTCCAAGGACCCGTTTGACCGCCCTCTGGTTGTAGCTTCTTCATCTGAAGATTTTTATTTAATAATTTATGCGTATTTAACTGTTAATTATTATTATTTTTTTATTAAAAACTAGAAGTTTTAAATTTTATGTATATAGTTTTTTCTTAGTATGAAAACTAGTTTTATTGCTTAAAATTTGCAATCAGACAAACTCTCAGGAACCGTTTGACTGCCCCAAACTCCAGATTTTCCTTCCAAGGTATTGTGGGTTGGAGGGGGGGAGTTTTTCTGTTAGAATACTGAGTTTTGCTTAGAAAAAGTTGGAAATATTTGGTAAAAACTTTCCAGCTTAAATATTTTTTTTTTCGAAGTAAGAGAGAACTAAAAAGCAAGAAGTTAAAACAATTATTATTTTTTTTAATTTTTTCTTTAAATCTCTCCTGGAAATAGAAATTTAATGAATTTTGCTATATGCACAAAGTGTGCCTTCTATCAAACTAAGTAGCGGATAAGGTTGTTTTGGAACAAGTGATACAAGTGAACTCTAATGTTGTTTTTTGGAATGTAGAGTAGAATTTTTTTGGAATTGGGTGCAAAAAGATACAAGTGAACTCTAATGTTGTTTTGGACTGCTTTTTTATTTCTTACAAATATATATATATATATATTGTAGAGATAGCAAGAATAATAGAGAAACTGCTCATAATATGTGATATTGTATTCATTATGTAGTTACTAATTACAAGTAGAATTACAAGGAAAAAGAAAACAAATAAGTAATTACAAGAGAAATGGAAACAAATAAGTAATTACAATCAATTACATTAATTATGATAGATTAGGTAACTATGTAAATTAATCACCCGAGATCACGATTCTCTATCTTAATATGCCCCCTCAAGCTGACGGGGAGGGGAGCGACATGAAGCTTTCTACGAAGAAGAGTGAATCGTGGTGACCCAAAGAGGTTTAGTGAGGGCATCTGTGAGTTGGTCCTTGGAGGAGACAAAGCGAACCTATAAACTTTTATTAGCAACCCGTTCTTGAACAAAGTGAAAATCTAACTCAACATGTTTCATCCAAGCATGAAAAATAGGATTTGCAGTGAGGTAGGTAGTACCGACGTTATCACACCAAATGACAGGAGGAATAGATAAAGGCAACTGTAAATCACGAAGGAGATAAGTGAGCCATTGGACCTCAGCAACCACCCCAGCAACAACACGATATTCAGCTTCCGTGCTCAAACGAGCCACAATATGTTGCTTATGGGAGCCCCGAGAAATCAAATTAGGGCAAAAAAAATAAAAATACAATAGCCAGTAGTGGACCGACAGTCGGAGGGATCCCCAATCCAATCCGCATCGGAATAGGCATGAAACTGACGTATAGGCATAGGAGAAATAAGAAGTCCATGCGATGCCGTCGCCTTGAGATAGTGTAGAAGGCACTTAGCCGCCGTCCAATGATCCTGACACGGTGCATACATAAACTGACATAATTTGTTAACAATAAAGGATACATCGGGGCATGTAAAGGATAAATAATTTAAGGAACTAACAATACTTCGATAAAGTGTAGGATCCTTAAATAAGGGTCCCGAAGCAGCAACCAAGTTTGTCGAAGAGGCCATAGGAGTACCTATAGGTTTTACATCAACCATATTAGTATGCT
>MKEJ01011735.1:0-12220 GCA_001753735.1 Embelia ribes
ATTCCAACCGTGTAATCATTTTCAACCCCTAAACATCAATCCACATACCTCAAATTCTAAGATAGAGTCTGACACGTGAAAAAGGGACACACCGAATCCCTTAAGCTTAAAATAGATTTGAGATGAAAAATACTCCCTCAATTCAAAGGGAGCTCCGAAGCAAACCCCTTTGTTTTAGGTGATTAAGTAATGTTTGGATAAAATGGTGGTGGGAGGGTTTCCTTTAATTGAATTTCTAAAATTTTAGGATAGGAAGCCATCATGGGAACTGGTGGGAGTGCCCTTAGCTTCTATTTTATGAACCCGTACATAGTTCTACAATGCGTACAAATCGATTCTTAATTGAAAATGAGGGTGTCGGGACGTGGTTGCTTCAGGGTTTTTTTTGGTATATTCTGTTTGTGGCCAACAATTCAATTGGGACTTCTGTAGTTTTCCTCAAAAAATTGAGTCAAGGAGACCTGTGGCATAGTTAAATTTGTCGTTGAGTTATGACCAAAAGATGTGTTGTATATGGGGGACTTTACATATACTAAGTTCACCATGTAATGAAGAGAGTGCTCAAGATTCTTTGCTTTGATGGAACTTCCTGACAGAATTGTAGCTTTTGTCGTGTTGTTTCCTCCTTTTGATTCTTGTAGTTGGTACAGATAACTTATGGAATAATTTTTTTAGTTTACTGTTGCACTTATTTGAAATCTCATTAAACCATTGAGTGCCATTAAAATAAAATAAATAAAGCTTTTATACTTGTTCTGATTAGAATGTAATGAGTTTTTAATGGAACTCAATGGTTTTATGAGTTTTCAGAATTATTGCCTTCAACTTTCGTCCAAGCTTTTATTACTGTAGCACTTGTCTTCTGAAGAAAAGCTTTATTTATTTTGTTAGTTTTTCCTACCGCGGACTTCCTTTTATAAAATGAACAATAAAATCATTCCGCTGCCAGCAAGTAGAGGCTTATAGAAGGTTGCTTATTTGTTTATTTTTGACAGAATCGGGAAATGTTTATGCTGCTGGTCTTAATGATTATGGACAGCTGGGCATTTCAGATGATAAAGGTTACTCAACTGTATGCCACCTTAATCTTACTGATTTTTGCCTTCTTTATTTATTTTTTGGTAAGTGTGCATTCTTTGCGTCTGGAGTTATAATTATTCGGAAATCCTATCCAGTTTCTTTCGCTTGAGGCTGCCGCGTTGTGTTTCATCTCTGCCTTTTCCCATCACCTTTTCTTTCTTTCTCAATGTCCTGTAGGACTATGATCTTGAATTTTCTTTTAGGATGTTTCTCTATGATAGAATACATGGAGCTTTTTGGAAATAGGCCTACAAATTTCATTATACTGATTGTATTATTTTCGTTTTTCTTTCTGTAAGAGTTCAACAGTTCGCATGAATTTGCATCTTTTTGCTTTTACTCTCAATTTTGTGAAATCGTTTTTAATTCTATTAGTGTTCTCAGTTTGATGAATTAATGCTTTTACAAGTTGGCACACTGTCTGTGGAGGCCTTTATTCCACCTTAATTTAGTTCTGATCATTTTAACTTAGGTTTGGATGCATGTCTTTGACAGAAAGGGAACTTCATAGAGTAATTGCTATCGTTCCTGTGACTCTATCAACAATTTTAACGCAGAAAGTAGTCATATATTTAAATGATGTTGTCAGTCGGAAATCATGGTTAGATAGCTTGCAAAATCTCTAACTTTCATCTTCTTATTTTGATTCTTGATTGAAGCAAGATCGGACTTCTCTTCTGTATTGGAATTTTCTGGGAGGACAAACACTATGTTAGTGTGATTATTTTGTGGAACTTATTTTCTTATAAGCATAGGCAGTTAGCTCAAAGACCTATAAGAGTTAAGGGTATGGCCTTATACCTGCTAGTTTGCTATGGACAACATATTAATTTATCAATGAACTGTTTATCTCAACTGCTAAGTCGGGTTTCAATGAGGGTATGGATTAACTTATCACTTTATCTCATTCACTGTTTTTATTTCACTGTTACAATTAGGAGTTAGGAGTGGCCTATGGAAGTTCATGAAGTGTGTATTTAGATGTAATCAAGGCAATACGATAAACAAGTTAATAAAAATCCGTGTTTATACCCCTCACCAGAAAGGAAAAAGAAAAGAAAGAAGAAATTGACGTTTCTTCTATCTCGTGTAACGTCATGATTAGTGGTGAATTTCTATGCGCTATTATTGGTATCTTGAACTCTCTTATTTAATTGCTAGATTTTTAACTTCTTAAATCTAAAGCAACTTAACTGACACATGTGGGTTACTGGCGAGGTTGTGCTGCGTAGAATCTTGATTTATTGTTTGTTTTTTGAGTTTCTAATGGAAACAACTAGCAGTTGCATTTTGTACTATAGGAAGAAAAAGAGAAAAGGGAAATTCTCCATGGGTCTTTCGATATAAGGTTCACATTCTTCTATGCAATCCTTTTCAGATCACCCTGATCGGGTTTTCTTCTTGATTCAGGAGCCACATAGGATCTCAGGACTTCCAAAGGAAATTGTTCAAATTTCTGCTGGATATCGTCACTCCTCTGCCATTACAGGTTAATTTTCTTGCCAGATTTTAAATTTTACTGTTTTGATTTTGCTTTGACAGTTCAACCTTGTGAAATTTATAGTGTGTTTTGTTATTGTCATAATTCCTAGTGATCATATAATGTCGCTGTTTTGTTACTGTAATGTACCCCATTTTCTTCCTATGTTAGCAATATATAGATTCTTTAGAGAAGGCAATTGTATGCAAATATGAAATTAGGTTTTGAGAAATAAAACTTCAAGTTGGGTACGTTTTAATAGATATTAAATTTCTAAAAGGAAGAGAGAAATATTTTAAAGTAGACAGAGATCCTTGAATTATCTTTTGCACAAGTTACACAGTTGACAAACCTATTGATTCTACTTTCTCATTCTTATTGGGCAACTTATTCCAGTCTTATGAGCCTTCAGTCTTTACTGGGATTCTAAACATTGCTCATCTCTTAAAGCAATCCCAACAATGTATCCAGTTTTCAGTATCTAAATTTGAGTATCTATCACTTTGCATCCTGTGAATAGTAACTTTTTCCCATTAGAGTATCTATAATTTTAATATAATAAATTTATATAAATCTAGTGACAGACAAAGGTGTTAGTCAAAAACAACCAAAGTACTTCTCATAAATAAAAATTATTAGTCTAATTCAGACTAAATAAACTTCTAAATCTATCAATAAACTGCAAAGATTTCAGAGAGGCAAAATAAATAGTAAAACTTAAAATAAATTATGAACAAAAATTACAACATATTAATGTCTCTTTCATCATAAATTAGCATTGCAAACATGAGATTAGGTCTTTCAACCAGAAAATCATAATTTAACATTATTAATTTAAGTCTTTCAAATAAGCTATGAATAAGCTCAAACCTATCCCTAAAATCAAATTTGAAACCCTAGATACAAATAATCAATAAGGAAAAGAAATACTAGATCAGAGAGAAATCTGGGGGAGATTGAGCGAGAGACGGGAGTGGTAATCCGAGTGAAAGAAGCAGATTGATGTTTGTAGAGAGAGAAAACAAGAGAAGCCGAATGAAACTTATTAAACCCAAATTTGGTTTTATTGAATGAGGGTATTTTAGGAATTACAATAGGTAATGGGGATAATTTTGTCTATAAATTATTTAGATACCCCTGTATCCTGCGTTACCCCTAGGCTTCAAATCTAGATACTGAAATTTGTCAAAATCTAAAATGCATACCCATACTCTAACAATAGATACTCTAATGGAGTGGATTTTTGGGTCATAATATCTAATTGAGTATTTATTTGTCAAATAGATATCCATTTAAATATTCTGCTGGAAATGCTCTTACTGCTTTGTGACTTCCTGCTGTGTGATACATGTTTTTATTTAATTTCTGATGTCTTCTGGAAAGAGCCAAAACACTGAAGGAACTTGCTCATCCCAATCTATTTGCACAAAGCCCAGGAACAGGATTTCGAGAAAGGTTTTTCTTTCCGATGATTCTACCTTAGACTTGCGTACCACTCTGTTGTATTATCATTATTTATGACTTTTACTGTCTGCTGTCAGGTTCTTAACTGATAACTAAAACATATGTCAAATTGTTACACAGTGGCTTGATATTTATATTTTTTGTACGACCCCTTGAGGGAAAAAACTAATTGTTTAGGGTAGGGAAGGAAGAGGGGAAAGGGGGGTTGGGGAGGAGGAAGATGCGTTATGTTCTTGTGAGGTGACATTCTTAAGTTCAGATCCATGCCAAGTCCAAGGAGTGCAAAATGAATAGAGTGGAAGTTCAAATCACCATTTAAGTTGTGCATAATGTAATTACTGGTGTAGGTTGGTGTAATGAATCTACTCAGTGGACTTTAGGGAAAAGAAACAAATGTTGAGAGAACTTGTTATTAGGTTAATAGAAGACCCATGGGCTAAAGTGTTTTTGCATCTTATTAAGGGGGTTTAGTGCAAGCCACAGAAACTTAGGGGTCACTAGTGCAAATAGTGTGCAACCTCTTCTTTATGTATTAGATATGTAGTTCACTGGAGAGGGAGAGAAGGCTGTTGTTAAATTTCTTTCACTTTCATCTATACCTTTAATTTCCTGCTTTTAAGTTCCATGTTTGTTATCTTTTAGTACTAATTTCTTGTAATCCCATTTCCTTTTGAGTTATAAAACACAGAAAATTGTCCCAAAAAAATTCAGTTTTATTCCGGAGTTATTCACTATAATGCTGATATTGTTTGAGGGAGATCAAAGATCTTTACAGTTGGAAACCAGTGGAGTGGTTTTTTTATCAGGAAAACACATTGGAGCTCCTCTTTTATTCACACGTTAGAACAATGTTACAAAACCACATTGACACCAAGAAATCTTGAGAATCATTATCTCCTCTTTTGTCTTTTGAAGAATGGAGACAACAAATCCACTATGTGATGCCCTTGTCGCGTGTTTATACCTGTATCACATAGCTTTTGTTTTCTTCTTATTATATTTTAAAAACTAATTACCTTTCGCCTTTTTGGTACCACCTCTTTAGCTGTGGGCATTCCCTGGTCGTTTAATAAAGTTTCTGAGCTCACTTGGCAATTACTGTTGGGCAATAATGATTGTAACTAATGCAGTGTTTCTTATTTTCGTGAAAATTAAGTTGCCTTTTATCTTCAAATGATTGGAAGAATTACTATTACATTAGCAGGCAGATTTGCTTTGTTTGTGCAAGTACTTCTATTTTTGAAGAGTAGTGCTAGCAGTGCTTACTTTGATAGCTCTCTTGAATACTTGTCATTTTTAGTTGGTTGACAATTTTAATGAATTTTATTATTCCTGGCATTCATGTTTTACCTAATCTGGACCAGCCAGAAAGTAAGTCTTCGACAAGTGATTTTTCCTGATCTTCATATTTTGTCTATTGTTGACCAACCAGAAAGTTAGTGTTCAAGAAGTGAGTGCAGCTAGTGCTCCTTTTGTGTTTCAAAATCTTTCAGTTTCCTTAATGGATATCTGTTTCCTTTTGTAGTGGACGGAGAGCTATACGTGTGGGGCAACAACTCCAATGGACAACTTGGGCTTGGAAAAAGTAATGACTGAGTTTGTACCTTGTCTTAAATTTTAATAACTAATTCTTACATGTAGTTTTGGACTTCTTTCATGATAAATCAAGTTGTCTGTTAATTGACCTGTGTGAGCTATCTTATAGTTATTGCATAAAGGAACATTAATCAATTTCTTTTTGTGAATTTTCCTTCTATTGCGATGATGTTTGTCTCTTTATCACCTTAATTATATCTCTTTTCCTAAGCATTCCTAATTATTTGTATTGACATTCAGAAGCAGCATCAGTACTTTTTGCACCTAGTAAGGTTGAATGCTTGTCTAAAGTCAGGATCAAAATGTTGGCTCTTGGCTCTGAACATTCTATTGCAATTACAGGTTAATTAAGCTCTTCTTTGTCTTTTCTTCATTTGATGTCTTAGTAAAACCTATCATCATGATGGTTTGTTGCCCCCCTTTTTTTTCGAGGATCTTTTACAATACACCTTCTTTCTCTATTCCAGATAATGGAGAGGCCTTAAGCTGGGGAGCAGGAGGCTCTGGAAAGCTTGGCCACGGACATCAACGTAGTATTTCGGGATTTTTCATGAGCACCAGGTTTCCACAAATGCTCTACAATATCTTGTCTTTTGTGTATTTTAGTTTGTGTGCCTTTAAGGGTTGCACAACGCTATATGGCACATAAACGTTCTGCATACAGTTTGTTTTATTGACCGCATGCTTATTCCCCTCCGTGGTTACTATATGAAGCTGAAAAGTATTCAAAGTGCTGATGTTAGGAGAGCTCAATGCAAAATGAACCTACACCTTTTTTCTTTTGTTCCTTTCTTGTTGGTATTTTACTCAAGATTGTTATGATTTACCACAAGTGAAAGTCGCCATTGCTTTACCAGCTGTTTTATTGATAACTCCTGGAATTTGCCGCCTTTCTTTGGTTTTCAGCATGTAGCATTTGCACATGCTGTGCTTATTGATAGACTTAGCAGCTGTCTCTAATTTGCAGTGAATACATCCCCCGGCTTATTAAGAAACTTGAAGGAGTCAAGGTATTCAAAATTTGTTTCTTGTTTGACTATATTATATTCAACTTGTAGTTATCAGTTTAGAACTAGTTTATCTCCACTTCATTGCTTTGCGTATGGGAACACAGGTCAAAAGCATTGCTGCTGGGATGCTGCATTCAGCATGTATTGATGGTAGTAGTCAACTACCATAGTCCACACATTTATGTTGTCTGAATTCTTAGGCCAATGAAGTATTCTTCGTTATTGATAGATATTCTTAAATCACAGAAAATGGCTCTGTCTTCGTTTTTGGTGAGAAAGCAGTTGGGAAACTGGTAAGTCACCTTCACAAATGGCTAATTACCATACTTTTTTACACCGTTGCGTTGGTATTAAATTTGGAACTTTGAATTAAAAAATCTAGAGCCTTGGGCGAGCAAAGAATGCAACAACACCATCCGTTATTAGAGAATTGCCGTTGTCTAAAGAAGTTGCATGCGGTGGTTATCACACTTGTGCAATTACAAGTAAGTTTTATTATTTTGGTTACTTAAAGTCATTTTTTGGATAATTTTGCTCTGAATACAGTGGCTGGTCTTTATAAGATAACGACTAGGGGTTATAATATCTATTAGGGGGCACCTTTTTTTTTCTCCTAACTTTACGTACTAATGTCCATGCTCCGAATATTTTGAGTTGTAGTCATGAGATTACAGGTTAATATAAGTTTTCAAAACTGGAGGCGAGCATATTCCTTTAATGTCCTAGCTGAAAGTTTGACTCTAAAGTTGAAAACTTTGACAACTGGCAATACCAATCTTGTTTGATTAGAAAGTGTTGCTAGTTCATAATATTGCCCTCACATAAAGGAATGTTGAAGTTTTTGCTAGCAATATTTAACTAAATTAATGATGTCTTTCTGGATAAGTAAACTTAGTTAATTGTCTTCCATATTATAGGTGATGGAGAACTTTACACGTGGGGGTCAAATGAGAATGGTTGTCTTGGCACCGGGTATACTTTTTACCAATTCTTTTGAAAAGACAACTCCCAAAATTTTTTTGTTGATAATTTTGCCTCTGAATGGTTGTTCAAACATATATGTACTGTCTATGCAATGAGGTCTTCTCTTTTATCAGTTGCACAGATGTTGGTCATTCACCCGAAAGAGTTCAAGGTCCCTTCTTGAAACATTCTGTTTCTCAGGTTCTTGGCACCTCTGATTCCAAATTAAATTGATCTTGGTTATCATGTACTTTCCTATGTACTTTGTATAATCCTCTCCTCCATTTGTCTTACAACATTGTCATTTTTTAGCAAATATGATAAGTGAGAAGAAAATACAACCTGACCTACATTTTAAAAGAAAGGAACCTATTATTTTGATTTTGAATTTTCTTTATTTATCCAAATATTATGTTTATTGTACATTTCCAGGTATCCTGTGGGTGGAAGCATACTGCAGCAGTTTCTGGTAAGTATTTTCCGAGTGCAAAAGGCAACTACAACTCTATTTGCTACTTGTTTCTTTCCTTTTTTCTTTTAATATGCACTGGTAGAAAGATTACCAACCCGTTTAAAATTTAGGAATTACCAATGTGGTTTCAATTTAAATTCGTACCATTAGGCTAGAATTTAAATGCAAGGATGGTTAAAAAATGTAAGGATGGTCAAGCTTACAAGAGATATAAAGAAATAAAAAGGAATTAAAAAAAGTTATCCGGGATGCAAAATCTAAAGTTCATGATAAATTTTTTAGAAGATTAGATACAAAAGAGGGAGAAAATGAGTTGTATAGTATTGCAAGACGGAGAGATAAGAAGAGCAAGGATTTGAATGGTATGGGGTGCATAAAGAGTGAGAAGGATAAGGTTTTGGTAAAAAATGAGATTAAACAATGATAGAGAGATTATTTTGATAAACTTTTTTATGGTGATCAGTCGGGTAATCTAGGTAATATAACTGTTTTTTCGGAGGAGGTTAACTCCAACTTTATGCGAAGGATTAAAGAGTGCTAGGTTAAAGAGGCTTTAAGAAGAATGAAGATGAACAAAGCAGTTGGACCAAGTGACATCCCTATTAAGGTCTGAAAAGTTATGGGGATGTAGGGATAAAATGGTTAGTAACCCTATTCAACAAAATATGGCGTAATGGGAACATGCCCAATAAATGGAGAACGAATAATTTAATACCTTTATGTAAGAATAAGGGCGATATAAATAACTGTTAAAATTATCAGGGTATTAAATTCATGAGTCATACCATGAAACTCTAGGAGAGAGTAATTGAATATTGGTTAAGGTAAAATACTACGATTTCGGAATATCAATTTGGGTTTATGCTTGGGAGATCTATTACAGAAGCAATTTATTTACTGCGACAACTGATGGAGAGATATAGATCGGGGAAGAAAGACTCGTATATGGTCTTTATTGATTTGTAGAAGGCTTATTATAGAGTTCTAAGAGAGGTACTTTGGTGGGTTTTGACAAATAAATTGGTTTCTCTTAAATATATAAATATTACCAAGGATATTGTTACGTTCTGAAAACCCAAGGGGGGACTCTGGTACGTGAGAGAAGAAAAAGAAAAGGAAAGAGAAAATAAGATACATGAATGAAAAGAACAGAAAATAATACATCTACTTCTATGCCATTCACATCGCATCAACATCAGCGGAAATGAAAAACTACACTAAAAGAAAAGGAGGATGACCAGCGCCATCTCCAGAAAATATATATATACAACACTGAATAAAGTAAACTAGCCTGTTTACTTATACAATACTGCGAGTTGTATGCTTGCCAAAAATAAAAGATAAGGAAGGTATACATATGTTCTCTGCCTCATGCAAGAGTGAGAACATATCTATACTTTCTCCAAGGTACAAGTACTACGCTAATACAACCCCGCTATCAGGGTATGCTAATATATCAAAAGAAATACAAAAAATAAAGCGCAAATACTTGCACAAAAAATATGTACAACATAAATCTGGGTATTTAAGGATACTCCACGCCAGTCTCCGCACCTACAAAGCCACGCATATGCCAATATATGGAAAAAGAAAATATACGGCTAGCCAAAAATTCTACGATAAGGAAGAGAGTAGGCTTTATGCATTGTGAATGAATGCATGTCTACGCATAAATATCATGTGAACATAAATGAAATTATGAACATGAATGCTATGCATGTCCACGTCAACGCCAACACTTTAAAACATTTTTATTGGGACTAGTATCTCCAGGTTTTCATAAATCGCTACGGCCACCATCTGCTGGTGACATGATCAATGGAAAACAATGCATAACGAAGGCAATATATGCCTCCAAAGGCTTTGATCGCTATCCGCTGGTGACGTGACCAACCCTTCATTAACCATCACCCGCTAGTGACATGATCAATGGAAAATAAGACATAATGTAGGCAACTCATACCCCCAAACAATGCATAACAAAGGCAATACATGCCCCTGAACAATAAATAAGAAGGCGACACTTGCCCTCGAACACCGCATGGTTTCCCATAGGAAAAATGGATACAAAGTCCTGGGGCATAGCACACTCTGAATATGAATCCTAACTCAAAGTTGTCAGGCGCTTTCCTTGAAGAGCATTTATCATGACTTAGAGTTGTCAGATGCTCTTATATATATAAATATCCCTCATATATGTACATCTATACACACACACACACACATATACCTCTCATATGTATATCCCTGCCATATATACATACATACATACATACATACATATATATATATATATATAACCCTGCGTGCATATAATCAACACCGCTACAGCTCCGCCACTATGTACTTTGCCATGGATAAGACCATGCCCTGCCACAAAAATGCTATCATCGTCTCAAAAAGCCACCGTTGTCATTGAAATGCCACCACTATATCAGAAACGCCCCCGCTGTCACTGAAATGCCACCTCTATCTTATAAATGGCACCACTATTACTAAAATGCCACCCCTGTCTCAGAAATGCCATTGATGTCACCGAAATGACACCTCTATTTTAGAAATGCCACCGCTGTCATAGAAATATTACCGTTGTTCAAGAAACGCCACAGCTATGCCAATCAAGCCATAGTTTTGCCAACAACACCACAACTATATCGACAAGGCCAAAATTATGCCAACCATACCACAACTATGCCAACAATGCCACAACTATGCCAACCAAGCCACAACTATGCTAACATATATGTGTATATATATATATATATATATATATATATATATCGATATATATAAATATATATGTAGATATATTCTTTTAACTCTACCAAGCATATAAATTCGATATTGCTACCAATACCTATAAGAAACCTCATATATACGCTAACAATTTTTCTGTACACAGAAATGACCAACTAATGACAAGCCACACATATCAATATACATACAGAATTTCAAATTTATATAATTATTCCGAATCAACCTATACCTCATATGCATTCCGAAAGCATATAAAATGCCCATTCTACAATTTCTTGACATGCCTCGTCTTTTGGCATCCGAATGCTACTTCTCGCACCTCAAATTTGTCGAGTTACACCACTCAAATGACCATGATCTTATACATGAAAACAATCTGCAGAACATAAGGAAAATATTTCCTAATTTTATTCTACCAAACGTTGTTGGCACCAAAATCGAGGTATCGTCCCCAACAAACAAAACGACATAATTTATACCAACACATAGAGAATGTAATGGCAAGTAAAAAAGGTATTTATCTTGAGGACAAATGATGATTTAGATATCGAAATACTAATGAAAGTACTTATAAAATGAAAACTTTACCCAAAATTTTCTGGGACGTTACTTTCAACTTATTAGTTTTCCTTTTTAGCACGTATACTGGACTACCCCATACTCGAACATGCCATAAACTAGGTTTTTGGCTGGTGCATAGTTCTATTGGTGTAGATGGAATTGATTTAGATGGTACTAGGTTCAAAATATATGTTGTTTTTCCTCATGCATATCCCCAAAATAAATTAGGTAAATCTGAATAATTCATCATCGATCTAACCATGTCTATAAGAGTCATATTCCTTCTTTCTGCTAACCAAGTCCATATGGGATTTGCAAACTGGTAGTACTTCCACTTCTAATGAGCCTAATGGCCCATCTTTAACCAATCTTGAAATCTTTTTTAGATTAATATGACCAAGGCGCAAGTGCCAAAGATAAGTTTGATTCATTTTAGAAGTTCTTTTCCTCTTACATGGTAGATTAATTGTGCTTTTCATTTCATTTAGTTGCAGTATAGGAGAAGTATCATTAATAATAAAAAGATCATCCACCAATGCGCCATAACAGATTAAACATTTTTTCACTTAATAATAACAAAATTATTAAAATAAATAGAATATTCATATTTCACTAAACTAGAAACTAAAATTAAATTTCTTCTAATTGAGGGCACATAAAAAACATCCTTTATTATTAAAAACCCATCTCTACTAAAAGAAATATTGATTTCTCCTACTGTGATTACAGGCACTTTAGTGCCCTTTCTTAAAAATACGTAGATCTCCCTATCACTTTGTTGTTTGGTTTTCTGAAATGCCTGCAATAAATTGAAAATATGATTAGTGGCTCCTGTAT
>MKEJ01011753.1:0-13612 GCA_001753735.1 Embelia ribes
TTTTTTTTTTTTTTTTTTTGATTTTTCATTTTTCTTGTCATTTAACCACTCATTTACTTTCTATGATAATTGATTTGATAATTGTAACCGTTGATTCAGTTTTCGGGGAACGAAGTATTAGTTTCTGTTAATTTGGATTGATTCCAGTTATTTGCTCCAATGGGTTGTGCACCATTGGACCCATTGGATTGTACCGACGATGAGTAGGATCCTCCACTGTTAAGCAATCAATGATGTTGAATCCCATTGGAGCAAATAATTAGAGTTAATTGTTTTTAAAAAATTTTATTCGTCTGGCAAATTAAACTCTCATTGAGTTTGATGGTCTGTGATAATTGATTACTGTTGATTTTTTTTTTTTTGGAAAAAAAAGTACTCTCAGTCCATAAATTATTACTTCGATGTTAAAAAATTATTGCACATTTTCTAATTTGAAATATTCAATCATTACAAATTTAAATGAATTGTCACCATTACCCCTAAAATAAAATGAAATATAATAGGACAATGTTTGAAGAGGGTAAGAGGTTGTTGAGAATCAGAAATTGTTGAATTTCATCAGGATTTGGTCAAATTGAACTTCTTTAGCTACTTTGAATGAGTCAAACATGACATGCAAGTTCCATAGGCTATAATTCACTATTATAGAAGATAGGAGCTGACTTAAAATCCGATTTGGAGACCGAATGAGAAGTGCTTTGCTCCATTCCGGTGGTTGCAAACACATGTCGGGGATTGGTGCCATGTCAATTTTGATGATGAGGCACTAATCCCTGGCTTGTGTTTGCACATTGGTGGATGGTGGCTTGCATTCTTCATTTTAGTGGGATTTTTGTAGTCAGTTTCCTGCATAAAATAGTGATCCTACATTTTCCGTGCTAAAAATATGTTTATCTCTCTGTGAATGAGCTTTATCTTTAAAGTGTTGTACGTCGGGGATGGCTTGTATACAAATGTCATTTTAAACATCAGAAGATAGTTGCTGGCATCAAATCCCTGTGAATCGATACACTATAGGATTAGAGGAGATACTTTACACCAGCTCGATGTTCAAGCACATATTGGCATTGGTGTTACATGTTGAACTGTTCATAGCTACTTTGAATGACTCAAACACGGCGTGCGAGTTCTATAGGCTTTAATTCATTATATTAGAGGATAGGAGCATACTCTGAAACCTTTCTAGAGTGAATGAGAGGTACTTTGCACATTTATCATTGTGCAAACGCATGGTCAGGAGTGGTGCCACACCAAGTTTGATGATGTGGCACCAATTCCTGTCATGTCTTAGCATATCGGTGGATGGTGGCTGGCATTGCTCATTTTGGTGGAAATGTTAGTCTCTTTGATGACTAATGAAGTGGGATCCCGCATTTTCTGTGCTAAATGTATGTTGTTTCTTTGTGAATGATTTTGTCTTTCAAATGTTTGCTTATTGGGGATGGTTTGTACGTAAATGTCACTGAAAGTTTCGAAAAATAGTTTCTGGTGTCAGATCCCAATCATGGTAATTGATAAACTATATGATGAGAGGAAATGATTTACATTACACCAGTGCCGTGTTCAAACGCATATTGGTATTAGTGTCACCTCATGTGAGTGGATGGATTGTAGGATGAGAATTTCTTTTCACCATCAGTGATATGCAAACACATCTTGGGATTGCTGCCACTCCATATGATGACTTGGCACCAATTCCTGGCATGTGTTTGCACAACAAAGATGGTGCCCAACATTCCTTGTTGTATGAATGAAAGCTGGTACACAAACTATTAGAAGTGGAATGGTACCATTTTAGACATTGAAAGAAATGTAAGGAAGTGATCTTACATTTTCCTTGTTGAATATTTGTTCCTCTATCACATGATTTGTTATGAATTTTCAGTGGCTTATTGACTTGAAAATTGAAAGATCACATTAGTGGTTGTAGAATGTAGATTCCCTGGTTCTTTGAGAGATTCACTTTCAAGGTGCATATGTGGAGTGTATTTCCATGTACTTTAGATGGATATTCTCAAGTGGAAAAACTGCCTAGCCAAAAAAAATGGTTTCTCAAGGGAGAAATTCCTTGGTTCTTGAGAGGGAACAGTTAGATATATTAAGAATTATGGGAGTTATAAGTTTCTGCGATCTTATGAGTAGATTATGAAAAGGATACCCATGACTTGACACGTGCACTGTATGTTTTTATTAGAGAAGACGAGCACCACTGCCAATTGTAAAGTCTAAGCCATTCAATCATCAAGTGCTCTTTTTATGATGCATAATTTTGCAAACTTTAAGTCCTTTTTTTCTTAATTCTGAATAGCTTCCTTATTAGAAATCTGCACATCATGCTATTAGATGGGATGGATTATGAGACCCAATGTCGTTCTAATAGGCAAAAGGTTTCTTTTATTAGGAAAAATGAATAGAAACCTCAGATTATTGTTTGAGCATAAATATGGTACTTAACTGTCATACTCTATATATGATAGTAATATCATAATATTTTCTAGAGATAGGAAGTTGGTGTACTCGTGTGAATATCTAAGAAGGACAGGAACAACTTGAAAGTGGAAAATTTACCCAAGCGGCAAGCTAGAGTTTGATGAGGAAGAGATTAGAAACATGTCAAAACATCCTATTTCAAGTTGGATTTGTTTGCACCTGGAGTCAAATTGGTTAACTTTTTTCTCCAATGGTAATCCTTTTCAAGTAAGAGAACTTACAGGATGGTCCATGACCTTAATATTATTAACTTATTGTAATACTGTGTTTTGATCATTTACCAGAAGCTTTGCAGCATAAATGCCCCGCATTTCTCTTAATATTGGTTGAATAAGTGGTTTGGTTAATAAAAAGCATAAAGTTTAGGCTCTAAATTGCAGAACAGTTACTAATGGCTGCAATGGGAAGATAAGTACTTTGGGCTTTCTTTAGAGGCTTTTGCTGTACTGAATTTAGGTTCTGTAAGGCTGGGTATCTAAATAGAAGTTACCAAGGGGTTTCGGTGTCAGGATAGGTTATTGACTTTAGGCTCTTAAGTTGTTACTAACTTCTATTTTCGATATGGAGCCTATTGGGATTTGAGTTCTAAAGTTTATCATGTCTCATCTTTTGATTTCTAGAACTTCATTTGTAGCAATCAAACAACTTTGAAAATAGAAAATTTTGAACAATCTAACTTGTTCTGCTCCTCATCCTTGTTTGATATTCTTGGACTCTGTGTGGTGCATTGGATCCATAACAGTTTCTTTTCTTGTATATATGTAGGATTATTATATGAAATGCTCCGATCAGCCAAAACTGGAGACTCAAAATCAACATGGAAGGTATTGGAAACTTGTCCAGAAATTTAATAGAAGATTCATTAGGCAGTTGTATAACACATGTTTAATGGTTGAATATATATTAGACTTTTTTTTCGTGATTATGATTTTTTTCTAGAAAGGATACTGAGATGTAGTTTCATTTACGTTCCCCAGCACTGCTGTTATGCACACAATAATTTCGTCTCATCATCTTTCTCTGTTTTCCTTTTGTTTTTGTTTTTTCTCATTTCCAATATTTTAGTTCCCTTGAAGTTCCTGATTCTCTTTCTTGTAGGTACTGATCTTGGATAGAGTAACGGTCAAAGTAATATCAAATTCATGCAAGATGGCAGATATCACAGGGGAAGGAGTATCATGTAAGGCATTAGATTTTGATAAATTCATGTTTCTAGTACTCTTTTTCATCGAATGGCTTCCATGCCCTCCTTGTATGTGCTTGTTCTGTGAGATATCTGTTAGTTTTTTTTTAATTCTTTTCATGCTCGTCCTTGGATTATATTCCTTCAACACTTTTCATTTGCTATTTGTCCGGTTCTGTTGCTATTGCTACAGTGTTAGCTGGAGTTGATGTTTAAAGTCCTCGTAGAACACGCAAATAGTTTTACTTCATTTCTAGTATATTGATTTGTTGCAAGGTCACTGGCTGGAGGAAGTGTTTTATCTGAACGAATTGAGAGCTGAGTCCTCCAAGTTTTATCTCTATTTTTATGACTAAATGGAGCTTAAGTACTATGGTCTTAGGCTCCTAGCCTTTAGCTCTGAGTTCATTATGAGGATACACATATATACCTGTTATTTAGCAAGTGGCACTTGAGTTAATTTTGGTGTGGACGGATATCTCAGTAGAATCTATAATTGAGGAAGACGATTAATTATTATGTTTTTACTGAGCAATAGTTATTGTGAATAATAGAGAGATAAAAGTGTATATTTGATTTTACTTGATGTTTCGTATACACAACACACATATATATACACATTTGATACAATAAATACACTAACACATAACCTCCAACCACTAACCACTAACTATAACATTTATGTCTCTTAACCACTAACCAATAGCCATAACATTTATGTTTCAACACTCCTCTTCAAGCTGGAGCGTGTTTGTCGTATGTGCCAAGCTTGTAACATATGTGTCTTATTCGAGGACCTAGAAGAGACTTGGTGAGAAAATCTGCTAGTTCTTCTGATTTACAATAGCTTGTGGTGATTTCTCTGGATAGAACTTTCTCTTATGAAATGACAGTCAACCTCGATGTGATTTGTTCATTTATGAAACACTGGATTGGAGGCAATATGTATTGCCGATTGATTATCACACATAAGTTTCATGTCATTTATTTCTCCAAAATTTAATTCTAGAGGTCTTTTTAGCCACACTAGCTCGCAAGCTGTCAAGGCCATCGATCGATACTTAGCTTTTGCGCTGGATCTAGAAACATCTTGTTTCTTACTTTTCCAAGACACAAGATTCCCTCCAATAAGAACACAATATCCAGATGTAGAGTGTCTGTCAATAGGGCATCCAGCCCAATCTGCATCACAATATCCAATGATCTCAGTGCTACCTTTGTCTTCATATAATAATCCTCTTCCTGGCGCTCCTTTAATATATCGAAGATCAATTACAGCATCCCAATGACTTTTGCAAGGAGAATCCAAGAATTGGCTGACCAATGCTCATAGGAAATGAAATATCAGGCTGAGTATGTGTAAGGTAATTCAATTGTCCAACAGTTCTTCCTTATTTGGCCGGATCTACAAGGGCTCCCCTTGACCGGGCAAAAGTTTAACATTTGGGTCCATTGGAGTATCAAGAGGTCTAGCATTTATCATGCCTGTTTCTTCAAGAATGTCCCGTGCGTATTTTCTATGAGAAATAGCAATTCTTGTTTTAGATTGTGCAACTTCAATGCCAATAAAATACCGAAGTGGTCCCAAGTCTTTAGTCTGAAAATGATGAAAAAGATGTTTGAGATGACAAATTCCATCTTGATCACTAGCTGTGATGACAATATTATCGACATAAACCACCAAATAGATACATCCATAAGGAGAATGTTGATAGAAGACTATGTTCTCCATTAGAACGAGTCATCCCAAATTTTTGGACCACAACACTGAATTTGTTGAACCAAGCTCGGGGAGATTGTTTAAGACCATATAAAGATCGTCGTAAACGACTTACCAATCTAGAAGACTCCCTCTGAGCAACGAATCCAGGAGGTTGCTCCATATAAACTTCTTCTTGCAACTCAACGTGGAGGAAAGCATTTTTTATATCAAGTTGATGAAGTGTCCAATGTCGAATAGCAGCTATGACTAGGAATAAGCGAATAGAAGCCATTTTAGCGACGTGAGAGAAAGTATCGCCATAATGAAGTCAAAAAATCCGAGTATACAAAAAATCTGAGTATAGCCTTTAGCAACAAGACGAGCTTTAAGGCGAACAATTTGTCCATCGGGGTTCATTTTGACTGCATATACCCATCGACATCCTACCGGCTTCTTTCCAAGAGGAAGAAGAATTAGATCCCATGTTCGACTAGAATGAAGAGCGTTTATTTCATCGACCATAGCCTGCCGCCATCCTGGATTAGCCAGTGCTTCACCTGTGGTTGTAGGAATAGACACAGACGAAAGAGACGAAGCAAATGCAGAATAGGAAGAAGATAAACGGTGATAACTCAAGAAATTGTAAATTGGGTAAGGATTACAAGTAGTACGAGTACCTTTCCTGAGTGCGATAGGAGGACTGGATGGCATTCCCGGAGCAGGAGTAGGCGATGGAGCCAAGAATGAGTCACTTTACATCTTGACAGGGTTGTTTGAAGGAGAGTCAGTAAGGGTGACTTCCGTAGTTGCAGGATGAGACTCTGTAGGACAAATATCGGATTGCATGGTTTTATGCCGTCAGTGATATGTAATAAGTGGTGGCGGTAATACTGGGGTAGGGTTCGAGACTGGAGGTAATTCTAGCTCTAAAGTTAGGCTTGGAAGCGAGAGGTCATCAGGAGATACTGGGAAGAACATCCGTGGCTCAAAAAATGTAATATCAGCATAAATTATATATCGTCTACGATCGGAAGAGTAGCACCGATACCCTTTTTGCAGTCATGAATAACCTAGAAAAACACACTTAAGAGCACGAGCTAATAATTTGTCTCTTCCAAGAGTAAGATCATGTATGAAGCATGTAGAGCCAAATACACGAAGTGAAACAAAATAAAGATTTGGTAGGATACACTATAGAGTAAGGTACCTGATTGTTAAGAACAAACGATGGCATTCGATTAATGAAATAACATGAGGCAAGAAAAGCATCCCCTAAAAAATGTACAGGAGCGTGTGAATGAAGAAGAAGAGTTCGGGTAGTCTCAACCAAATGCCTATTCTTATGTTCGGCCACACCGTTTTGTTGTGGTTTATGAGAACATGATGTTTCGTGTAACATCCCCTGCGAAGCCATAAATAATTGAAAAGGTCCGGAGAGATTCTCGTGCATTATCACTTCATAATATTTTGATTGGAATACCAAACTGAGTATGAATTTTTTAGCAAAACCTTTGAAAATTAGTGACTACCTCTGATCTTTGCTTTATTAAAAATAACCAAGTACAACGAAAATAATCATCGACAAAGGAAACAAAATACTGATAACCTAGTGACAATACAACTCAACTTGGACCCCAAACAGAGCAAACAACAGAAAATAAAGACTCTGCTGCTCGACAATCAACACAAGGGGTAAATGAACTACGAACATGTTAACCAAGTTGACACAACTCACAATTTAAAGAAGTTATAGGGGGCAAGGTATGAACCATCCGTTGAAGCTTGGAAAGGCTTGGATGACCTAGACGGTTGCGAAGCAATAGAAGAGAATCCATAGCTGGACAAGCAATTGCTCTATGTGTGGAAAGGTAGTAGAGACCTTTTGACACATGCCCGATGCCAATCGTCTTCCCCGTACTCCGGTCCTGTACAATACAAATTTGTGGCGGAGCATTTAAGATTGTGACATAATTGGTATACATAAAGGAGGTTGAATGGGCAACCAGGAACATAAAAAACGGAATCAACGGTGATAGAATAACATGGTTTGGCAGTGTCAATACCTTGAGCTTGGACTTGTGAGCCATTCGCAGGGGTGATTGAAGGAAGATAATTCGAACAATTAAAAGAAGAGAAAATATTTTTATTGCCAGAAATGTAATTTGAAGCACCTGAATTGATAACCCATGGTTCTAATGGTAGTGTTTGTGCAACACAGGCAAAGGAATTACCAACCCGAGCCGTGGTGACGGTAGAAACAGAAGAATTCTTAACCTCCAACCATTTTGAGAACTCTTCATATTCAAAGTAGGATGGAGGTTTTTTAGTTTGTTTCCTTGGATCATCAACAAAGTGGTCTTTATCATTAGTTTGAGCAACATTTGTTGTACCAGAAGGCTGTCCATACAGGGTATGGCATTTATCAATAGTGTGACCAAGTCTACCACAAAGATTGCATTGAGGGCGACGCCCTCCGTGGCCTCCCCCACGACCACCTCTACAACTACTTCCACGACCGTCTCGATCACTGTTGTGATCAACTAAAGCATAAGTATCAACATAAGCAGGTGGTGATAGCGAAACACTAGATGAAGTGCGAATGAGTCGAGCAATAGCATCCCTAAGAATGGGTGATGTCTCACTAGCCAAAATCTGATTACGTACTTTATCATATTCTGGTGGTAGCCCATAAAGTTCGAATATCATGAACAATTTCTCTCGTTGAGTTTGTAGTTCCTTCAAATTAGTAGTATAGGGGAAATTACCGTTGAGATCTGAAAGAGCATCATTAATCCGTCCTACATAAGTTGTAATGGGAATATCCAACTTTTGCAGGGCAATCAAGCCAATAATATTAGAGAAGACCTCATACAAGGGCGAAATATCATTAGTAAAAAGATTTTTAGCTTGTTCCTAAATATCATCACAAGTATTATATGGATCAAACACTTGTTTGAGTGAAAGATCAATAGTTTGCAAGAGTATACCACACAATTGCGCATATTGATCAACAGTCGTAATATCTTCAACCTTTTTAGTTAAATGATCCCCATAACCTTGTCCTACAAATCATAGCTCAACTGCCCTTACCCAAGATGAATAATTAGTACCATTCAGCTTCTATTAGTAATAATTATAGACCCCGATATAGTATGAGGTACATAAACGATTGCAGGAGTACTAGATTCACCATTTGGAGCAGACTCTGCCATTCTGATTATTTGTTTTGTAATTTGAAAATAAGCTGGAAAATCAAAAGGTGTTGAAATCAGAAACTGACACCTAGGGTAGGCCGAAAAAGGGCCAAATTGAGGATCTTGAGAGTTTGGTGGCCGACGGTAGTCTGAGATGGCCAGCACGTGAGACTCGAGGCGACGGCTAATGGTGACGCGTGGCAGCGCGTAGAGCGACAAAATTTCTGGGCTAGGCTAATTGGGGAATTCCGATTGTCAGATTGACAAGATAACGTCGGCAGCAAGGAGTTCCGGTAACTGACAGTTTGCCGGAGAGGTCTGACTTGTCAAAAAAGAGTCAAACACTCAACGGAAATGGTCAGAAAGTGAAGAGCCGACAGTAACATAGCTCGTCGGAGAAGCAGCACTGCGGTGATGCTCGTCGGTAGAAACTATATTGACCAAAATATGGATTAGGGTTTTATTTATCAACCTCTAAGCTTTAATACCATGTGAATAATAGAGAGATAAAGTGTATATTGATTTTACTTGATGTTTCATATGCATAACATACAACACATATATATACACATTTGATACAATAAATACACTAACACCTAACCTCCAACCACTAATCACTAACCACTAACTATAACATTTATGTCTCCAACCACTAACCAATAATTATAACATTTATGTTTCAGCACAATCAAATAGCCATAATTGAGAACAGAAAAAGCTTCAGGGAAAACGTACACAACAATAGTCATTATGTTTCACACTCAACATGACATCCAAGATAAGTTGGGATATAATAAGAAGCAAGATCATCAAAAGCTAAAAATAGCTTGATAACATACCCATAACATGTGGGCTCTTCTTAAATTAGCGAATGCATGTGCTGCAAACTCTACTTTTAAGTAAGTTCTAAGATGTGCGAAATGTATGTAAATAGTTTGTCAAATAATTATAGTAATGATACTAAAAGTAAGACGGCCTCTCTCTATTAGCATAAGCTTTTAGGTAAGATATGGGGTACAATCAAACATGGTTCCAAAGTAAACAGAAGTCCTTCGTTCTTGTTTGGCTCACCAATGAAATCAACTTAAATCACATGTAACGGATAATGGAACAGATATAAAATTTAAGTTTGTCCCTCT
The DNA here is from genome assembly GCA_001753735.1 of Embelia ribes. Classification (NCBI taxonomy): domain Eukaryota; kingdom Viridiplantae; phylum Streptophyta; class Magnoliopsida; order Ericales; family Primulaceae; genus Embelia; species Embelia ribes. Next base: position 9,709 of record MKEJ01011753.1, read on the forward strand.
CTCTAGTATCAGGGTAACCAAAGCTCATAAATTTTTATTTGGCTCATCAATGAAATAAACTGATGTTAAACGTGATGGGTTGTAATATAAGATTGTTCCACTCTCAAACATGATAAGAACATAGACATTATTTTAAGCCAACCAAATTGCCTAACAAGAATCCGTGACCTAAACACCAACGAAACTTAATAAAGTAAACCCATCCCCAGCAACAACTATCAAGACAAAAATCTTGATATGTCTCAAATTGGCAATGGTTACATTCATAAACTTCAGCTATTGTACTCTATCGTTGCGTGCCTCAAGTAAACTGAATTCTGTATTTAATCAGGAAGAGAAAAAAGGAAACATGAAGAAAAAGGTGGAACACAGGAATCAGCAAATGATTTTTTTTTTCCCTTCAGTTAGATACGTTTACATAAACAGGTTGTCTCCCTTGATGTACAGACAAGATTTTGAGTTTCCAATCTGAGACAGACAAAAACAAACTCTCTTGTCAGAGTGTGGAAGTAAAGTTGATACTGACCAGGTGGGCTTTAATTTCCTCCTGTAACATTTCCATGTCATATTTTAGTTGGTTGACAATGCTTCCCTGAGTGGAAAAAAAGATATGAGTCAGCAAAAAGCACGAGTGACAAATTGGAAAACAACACACTTTAAGAGAAGCCTAAACATCAATACAACTGTAACGAAATAGATTAATATGCATGTGCTTCTTGATTCAATAATAATAACAGAAAGCCAACCTGTTGATTATAACTATCCATCAATGATGAATTTTCAGCAGCTAACGAATCTGCAAGGGTTCTTGATGCTTCAAGAGCTCGTTGCAACAAAAACTTTTCTTGAGTCAAATCCTCAATATGCTGCACGCAAAAATATCAGAATGGTAGACAATGGAGTTTCAATATTCTACATTCACATGTTTCTTTGTTTTCCACTTCAGTTTGAGTACAAAATAAAAGAGAGGGAATAAATAATCTTATCGGGAATGGTATACAGGGTTCAAAAATTATTTGTAACTACAAGCACGGTCAAACAACTACATCTTAGAAGAGTAACACGATTGGATATAATGGTATACAGTCATTGCACTCACTGTAGTTTAAATTCAGATAGAGATAGTCTACTTTTTTTCTTGTTCCAATAAGATACAGGAAGATCAAAATGATGTAGACGATTAAATAAGTATTCTTAACTTCTCGCGCATTGGCCACAGATATTCAATACTAAGAAACACAAGCTCAATATTAAAGGGAAACATATGAACCTGTTCCAAAGTAGCAAAGTCTTCGTCATGCTTTCGAGAATTAAAATGGCCCTCTCTTTCCATGCTGCTGCTATTAGTGGCACCTCTATACATATCATTCCCATTTTCGGTAGGAGCCAATGAAATCGTCGAATGATCAAATGCACTAGCTCCATATTGAGCCTCTGGCTTTGAATAAGGTTGAAATCTTTGATTATCGGTAAGTGAATTCAAGAAAGTAGACGAGGACAACACATCAATGTCATGGACTTTTGAACTAAATGATTCACCTTTCCCTGGTTCAACTCTTGACAGGTTAATAGAATCAAGGAAAGATGGACGGGATCTCCGACTGCTGATTTCTACCGTTGCTTCAGACACAGGTGAATAACTAGAAGAACTGAGTCCAGTAGTAGAAGCAGTTGATCGAGACCCTTTTGGCCAGAATGCTGTGCTGTTACCACTGGGTAAATTACTGAAATGGTCACTAAGCTTTCTTTCCCCCACACTAGAAATTGAAGAATTACTAGGTTCCACAACATCATGACTATTTTGCCACAACGATGCATTCATTTTCGTGAAAGAGTGAACAGAATCTACAAAAGGGAAATGTATAATTGTTAGTTGACTTAGTTCTACCCCCTTAAGAGAATGAAAGAAAAGGAGGGAGATGGGCAAAATATTAGTTTGTATTCATTGAAATAGAAGAATGCGTCCTTTTCAAAGCAGTTCACACAAACCCCAGCAAAATTACGATGTTCGAATGTGTCCATTGAAACATAATGAAAATATTTGGGAATCATAATTTAACATAACCTAAAAAATAACTTGTTTCATACAAATCAGGGATAGTAGCTCCAGAATGTCAGTATTAAAACTGGTAATAGGCAACAAAAATATTTATTTGGGTCTTTATCATAATTATAAAACTCTCGTGCACTGCAGAAGCATCAATTCTCCCCATTTTGGTGGTTAAGCCAAGGGCTGACAATTTTTGTGCTTCAATTAGCTTTTCCTCCAATGTATTTGTATCAACCATATAAGGGCTTTATATTTACCATTCAGAAAGCATATAGCAATCAAGGTGTCTATACTCTATTCATAATAAATGTAAATGAGTTCAAATTTATGCCTTGTAAGCCTCTAATATCTTTATTCATTTCCAAATGTTTCTCAAACACTCCCTTCTCTGAGCAAACTGAAAACGGACCATAGAAATAAAGTTTGACTCTTCATCTTTTTTGAGTTTGCGACTTCTTGAGGGGTGTGGTGGAAATTAGACAAAATGGCTGGTTATAAAATAATACCTTCATTGGAGGTTGATGTGAAGCCAGTACCCAATAAGCTACCAGATATAGAATTATTCTGCAGTGGCTTGACACCAGAACCCTCACGAGATACATTAGCAACCACATTAGCAGCTGGACTTGCAAATTGTAAATCCTTCACATGATGATCACTTCCTTTTGAATAAGCTTCATTCGACTGCCCAAGACTAGGTTGATTGGAACTTCCAAAAACTTCTTGAGAGCTAAAAGCAACAAATTGATTGCTCGAAAATCTATAATCATGTCTTCCCAAGTCTCCAGCTGAAACACTGTAGCCATCATTCTCCTCATACGGAGAAGAAGAAAATTCAGTGCTTTCTACTCTAGACGACCAAGATCCATCATATCTATCAAGCTCTTTATTTTCTATAGGTGCCTGTGCTATTTCTGTAGAAAATGCATTAAGATAGGTGGGATTAGGATCTGTATTGTTAGAATCTACTTCACTGTGCTGGACAAAATCTTTAGCTCCGTTTCCGTCATCAGTGACTACTTGTGATGGCTCAAGAATGGGTTCACTAACTCCATCAGATGTCACCGCTCCATTTGAATCAGTAAATATTTCATGTTGAGAAACTACAGGTTGCTTGTTCTGCTCATTCGCATTATCAGTATGAACATGATTTGCAGACTTTTTGGCTCGCTCTGCTGCTTTATTTCTCCGGAATTCTTCTAGCTGCAAGACAAGGCAATAGCTGACTGGATTAGTTTCGATGATTTCGTTGTACCTAGATAACAATCTAATTAAATTTTTTGAGAAGTAAGGAAAAGAATAATTTTCAAACAAGAATATAACTTACCATCCATCAAAACTACCTAGAGAGGAAGACAAACAAACACAAAGATGAGCATCAAAATATAACCTAAAATCGACCAGCTCCCTGGTCTTTCCCATAGATAAGAGCTCACACTCATTTTTCAAATATTAATCACTAAACAAACAGGACTGAAATGATCTAAGGGTCCATTACGTACTTGAGGATTTGAAATCCATGGGCATTTCAGGATTTGAATATCTATGTATATTTTACGGGCGCTTAGTCCATGAGAACCATTACAAACTAGTAGTCTAGTACTGCACTAGGGATTTGGCATAATTAATTTAAAATAACTATTTCACTACCATGATTTGAAATGGTTCACAAAAATCAGACCATAAATATTTGGCATCAAAAAAATTCAGTCTCCCTACCTGCAAGGACAACATTACCTCTTAAGAGCACTTGTAGCAGATTATGTAAAATATATCTTTTATCTATTTTAGATATCCAATTTAGATATTCTGTAAAAAAAAAATGCTTGAAGCAGATTATCTATTCTAATATCT
>MKEJ01011754.1:0-12087 GCA_001753735.1 Embelia ribes
AGCTAAATAGATACAGGGCGGCTGGCCATGAGAGAGAGAGAGAGAGAGAGGTGCACATTAGCAATTCAATGCCCATTATACAATCACACTACCCAACAAGATCAGCTCAAAATTATTTCATAACACTAGTGCTACACATAGTTTCAAGTAAATTTACATTTGGTCTCCTTAGTTTCAATTTCAATAGTAATAATCTGCATAATTTGAAAAAGCAACATATTTTGTCATTAGTGTTTAAGAAATGGGACATTTTCGGTCCATTCTGTAGTTTTTTCTGGCATTGATAACTAAAAATTGCAAAAATTGGAGGAAAATATTGGTATATATTGTCCTAAGAATACTATTCCAACCCCTAAATAAATCATATATTGTCCGAAAGATATGATTTGCAATATTCAAAATGGCTTCAACTATATAAGGGCCAATGGTGTCACAAATCAAAGCACGGAAACTATCGATGTTTCGATTCAAACTATGGTGATAACCACTATAACGGCAAATAATGGCGATGCAGCGGTTTCAAGATGTAACAGTTATAGTATAACGACTTCAAAAATTGAAATTGCAAATATTTTTCATCTCTGTAAAATTATTTCTCTAAATTTTTTTCTATAAAAATTTATGCATAACAATTTCAGCGGATATGAAGCAGAATTACTTCACCATAGCTAATCAATCCGCATTAGTAACAATGACATTCGAAGTCAGTAACTCTCAATATTTAAAATCTACAAGTGAAACCATTCGATACACAACACTAATAACCGCGGTGGAAACCATTGTGTAACGGTGTTAAGTTACGATGACAATTAATATTTAAAATTATCAGTAAAATTAGTCAATCTGCAACAGTAACGATGAAGGTCAAAACCAATATGTAGCAACATTAAATAACGATAATTACCAATATTTAAAACTAAGTATAAAACTACGGGGACCATTGATGTAGCTAACCCGCAGGGCATCGCCACGATTTTTCTAACCTCTTTCCCGTATTTCTAAAATTTAAAAACTCTAGCAAATAAGAGCTCTCATTAGTTTACGTATAACTTTTTCCCACCTCTATGTTAGTAGTTTTAGCTTCAGTATTGCCCCAGTTCAAGTAGAGTATAGTTCCCCTTCAAACTAAATAAAAAAAATATTTTAACAATAAAAAAATTCAAATTTTTATTATTTTTTGAAATATGTGGTTTCCGTCGGCTTGTGCCGTCAGACTAGTCTACAGGGTCCATTGCATTGCACCCACGATAATTCATAATACGGACCAGGGTTAAGCCTATCAAGCTAGGAGGTGTGGCCCTAAATGCGACACATGTGAATCGAACTGCCCACCTCATTCCTAAAGTCATAAGTACCGATCATTCGACCATTAGACCGACCTTGGGATTAATAATAAAAAAAAATTCATGCATATCCTCCTTATATATAAAATGATTAAATATATTTTTTTATAAAAAAATATTAATTTACTATTATACTATTATTATAGGCATATAATTTTGTTTTGGTGGTGCGAGACTATTGTACTTTTGACTTTTTATTATATTAGAAAATTTGTATTTAGGCTCTGAAAAGTCAAAACTAAGACAGTAAATAGAAAGAATGGTGGGAATGCCCTTATTTTAATAAAACAGTAAAAAGCTTCGAAAATGAAGAAAATGGATTTAAACAGCCAAAAATGGTGCTGGGTAGTGATGGTAAAGTGGTGAGGAGGAGAGAGAAAATTAATGGTGGGGTGGGAGAGAAAGAAGAAGAGTTGAAGAGAGAGTCAGAGAGTCGTTTCCCTTAAGCAGAAAGCAGCAAAGCCAAGACGATAAGAGAGAGAGAGAGAGAGAGAGAGAGATTTGTGGGTTTGAAGAAAGGAGACATGTTCAACTCATACCCAACATTTTTATACCCTCTTTGACCCAATCCTAAAAAAGGTTCTCTTTCTCTCTCAGTTTTCTTTGTTATTATTCACTTTATATTTAAACAAATAATTTTAGTTTTTAGCACTGTACTAATGCATTTGGAGATTGTCTGGGGGTCAATGTTGCATGCGTTGCCTTATTTTCAGGTTCATATGAATGTATGCCTTTTTTCTTTTTTTCTTTTTTTTTTTCTTGGGTTTGATGCAATTTAGTGAAATATATAGAAAATGGTTATAATCGATCGCCAAGTTCTTTTTCTTCTTTTCAGCATGTGTTGTATATTAGATCCGTTGATGGTTTCAATTGTGGATAGGATGATAGAGAGTCGAAGAAGGTTTCGCCATGTGGAATGTAATAAGTAGAACTGTGTGTAACATTTAGAAATAACAAGAATATTAATGTGGCAAAGTTAAAAAATAAAAAAAATATATAGGTAGGATAGACCTCTAGTTTAGTGTTTGCAAGTGAAAATGAAAGACATTTGCGTTAATAGATGAGCAAGTTAACGGGTTGCGTTGATAGGAACAATTAGCATAGGAAAGTTCACGTTTGCGAGCAGACTGATATCTTATTTTGGTTGCATTTATCTTACCAAATGCTTGGAATTAAGGCTTCTTTCCTGTTGTTAAGTTCCATGCTTTATTTTCCCCATTATCTTATCCTTTGTGCTTACCAATGTATGTGGGATAGAATGTTGATTGTTAGTGCTATGATTGCTTTTGTAATCTTAAGGCTTGTTTGGTTGCAGTTCATTAGCTCCAGCTTTTTAGCTTATTTACTCGAAAGTTGGATAGCGATTAGTTGCAACTTTTAAACTGAGCTTATTTATTGTTTTAACCTAAATAAGTTGGACGCTTTAAACTAGAAGCATCTAGCTTTTTTCTTAATCAAATATTTTTGCTTAAAAGTTGCAACCAAATGAACCCTTAATGTATGTATTGACAAAACTTAGAAGCTTAGGAGGTCGATGATTGCAAAATTGACTCACAAATGGAAAATAGCCAACTTGGTTTCGAATTTTCTTTTTTAGCCTATCTTCCATAGCAAATGTTGAGGAATTGTTCATTTCTTTAGTTTTCATCAATTAACAATTCTTAAAACAGTGTCCGGTGCTCTTTCGGTGTGTCACATTTATTACTTGTGTATCGTTCAAAAGCGGAGGAAATTTTGGGTTGAGTACTATGCGAGGTGGTGATTTTTGTTTCTGGTTTTAATTTCAGAATCGTGACACTGAACTATTTTTACACTCAAGTATCTTTGTAGCTTTCATGTAGCATCTCTCCCAATTTTGATGCTACACCGAACTCATTTTAAAATTGATTTAAAAGTTTAAGTCATAATAGAACTTAGTTAATTTACTTTACGAGTAATGGGATTCACTGAGGATTTGTAGTTCCTTGTGCATCATAGTAAAAGCAGTACGAAATTCACTCTAAGCAAGTAGACAGACCGTTAGATGTTTTCTTTAGTTCTGAGTACTTATAGTAATCCCTATGAGACACCTCATCTTATTGTTATTGCCATCTTTTTGTTCAGAAAAATGCTGGAATTTTGCAAAGACGAATACGATATAAGCTCTTGTCAATCAATGGATTTAAGTTCTGGTCGCGTGCCATTTTGGATTTCTACAGAATCACAAATTCAGCAGTCCTCTGCTACTATTTCTGGAAACTTGAGCTTGAAGATGGGAAATCCAACCCCATGTGGCCACAATGTTAAGCAAATAGGGTTTCTATTTCAAGACCAGGACTCATCCTCTACACAATCAACTGGTCAATCTTATTTTGAATTGGGGAATATAGGAGAGAGCAATTCGTCTACACCAAACATCAAGTTTCCGGGACCAGGTAACCATGTCTGGTTTTTTTGAAGTTTCGGAAAATTAATGTTGAGGTTGTTTGAATTCAATGAGATCTATTAGAACTAGTGTTTCTGCTCTTGTTCAACGTTTCTAGAATTCTAGATTTCTACGTGGTATTGTAATTGATTGGTGGTTGATCTTGGTAGATGCTTTTTGAACACCTAGCTTTTGAAAGATCTTGGAAGATGCTTTGTGAACACCTAGCTTTTGAAAGGCATCTTGCGAGCCACTTATAGATTATCAAATTGAAATGTAGAATTTGGAGTAATTGTAAATTAGTGTGATTATACTTCTCATGGCTTTTTTAAATCCTTTTGCTAGTAAAGTTGTACCTGTTATTACTAGTTTCTTTGCATGTTGCATTTTTTAGAAAAGATCAATTATTCCTATCTGGGTCCTTTCACTTTCATATGTGTAACGCTTGTTGAAGATCAAAATACGGAGTTTATTGAAGTTTTACCAAATGCTCTGTTCTTAACTACTATATAAAGTTTTTTCGGATGTGTGAATAATAGAGAGATAATAGGGAGATAAAATGTATATTTGATTTCACTTGATATATCATATACACGGCACAACACACATATATACTCATCTAATACAATAAATACACCAACACCGAATTTCCAACCTCTAACCACTAACTATAACATTCATGTTTCCAACCACTAACCACTAACTATAACATTCATGTTTCAACACTCCCCCTCAATATGCAGTGTATATGTCGAATGCGCCAAGCTTGTAACATGTCTTATTTGAGAACCTCGAAGAGACTTGGTGAGAAATTTTGCTAGTTGTTCTTCTGATTTACAATAGCTTGTGGTGATTTCTTCAGATAGAACCTTTTCTCTTATGAAATGACAATCAACCTCAATGTGCTTTGTTATTTCATGAAACACTAGGCAATCAGTTTCATGTCCTTTTATTTCTCCAAAATTCAATTCCATAATGTCTTTTTAGCCACAATAGCTTGCAAGCTGTCAAGGCCATCGATCGATACTTAGCTTTTGCGCTGGATCTAGAAACATCTTGTTTCTTACTTTTCCAAGACACAAGATTCCCTCCAATAAGAACACAATATCCAGATGTAGAGTGTCTGTCAATAGGGCATCCAGCCCAATCTGCATCACAATATCCAATGATCTGGGTATTACCATTGTCTTCATATAACAATACTCTTTATGGCTCTCATTTAATGTATCTGAGAATATGGATCATAACATCCCAATGACTTTTACAATGAGAAACTAGGAATTGACTAAATATGCTCACTGCAAATAAAATATCAGATCAAGAATATGTGAGGTAATTCAATCTTTCAATAACTCTTAGGTATTTGGTTGGATCTGCTAGAATCTCTCATTGATCTGACAAGAGTTCGATATTAGGACCCACCAAAGTATCAAGTGGTCTAGCATTTATCATGTTTATTTCTTCATGGATGTCTAACGCGTATTTTCTCTGGGAAATACCAATTCCAGCTTTAGAGTAAGTGACTTCAATCCCAAAAAAATATTGAAGCGGACCCAAGTTTTTAGTTTGGAAGTAATGGAAAAGATGTTGTTTGAAAAGACATATACTATGTTGATCACTGACCATGATGATGATATTATCCACATAAACCATCAAATAAATACAGCCATGATGAGAATATTGATAGAAGACTGTATGATCCCCATTCAAGCAAATCATCCCGAAAGCTTGGACAATGGTATCGAAACTACCGAACCAAGCGCGAAGAGATTATTTTAGGCCATATAACAACCGCCACAAATGACTTACTAGTGATGAATCCCCTAAAGCAACGAATCCAGAAGGTTGCTCCATATATACTTCTAGTAATTCATTATGGAGAAATACATTTTTGATACCCAATTAGTAAAGGATCCCAGGACGAATAGCAGCCATAGCAAAAAATAAGTGAACATATGCCATTTTTGTAACTGGAGAGAAAGTATCGCCATAATTAAAACAAAAATCTTAGTATAGCCCTTAGCAACAAGACGAGCTTTAAGACAATCAATTTGTCCATCTTATTTCATTTTGACCGTATAGACCCATCGACATTATACCGTAGTCTTACTTGGAGGAAGATGAACCAAATCTTAAGTCTTACTGGAATGGAGAGTGGCCATTTCATCTACCATAACTTGGTGCTACCTTGGATCAGACGGTATTTCACTTGTAGTTTTAGTAATGGAAACAAACAAAAGAGATGAAACAAATGCAGAATTGGAGGGAAAAAAATAATGATAACTTGAGAAATTATAAATAGGATATGGATTACGAGTTAAACAATTACCTTTTCTGAGGGTGATCGGTGGGCTAGATTGCACTTCTGAAGCATAAGCAGGCGACTGAGATAAGCATGAGTCATTTTGAATCTCTGCTAGACTGTTGGAAGCCATAACGTCTTGTATAACCTTGGCCATTATTAGAATAGGCTTGGTGGAGTTAACTTCAGATGGCATAGATTTATTATGTGGATGGTATGTAATAAATGCTATTGGTTATGGCGTAGAGGTCAGATGTAACTCAGGTTCTAGAGTGAGGCTTGAAAGCAGAAGGTCTTCATATATAAGTTGGGGCACATACGATAAATGAAAGAACATCTGTAACTCAAAGAATGTAACATCAACAAAAATTACATATTTCCAAAGATTTGGAGAGTAGCATCTATACCCTACACTTGAGAGCACTTACAGTCAACTTATCTTTTTCCTAAAGTAAGATCATGAACAAATCATATAGTGCTAAATACACGTAGTGAGATAGGGAAAAGAGACTTGGTATGATAATTATAGAGTAAGGTACTTGATTTTGGAGAGAAGATGATGTCATTCAATTAATTAGATAACATACGGTGAGAATGATATCCCCCTAAAATCGTACAAGAGCATGTGCATAAATAGTAAGAGTTCTAGTAGTTTCAACTAAATGTCTATTTTTACGTTCTGCAACACCATTTTGTTGTAGTGTATGAGAACATTGTTTCATGTAACATCTCTTGCAAATCCATAAATGATTGAAAGGGTTTGGAGCAATACCCTTGTGCTTTATCACTTCTTAAAATTTTGTTTGGAATACAAAACTGGGTATGAATTTTTGGGCAAACATTTTGAAAAATGGAAAACATCTTTGATCTTTGTTTCATTAAAAACAACCAAGTGTAACGAGAATAATCATCAACAAAGGTAACAAAGCATTGATATCCTAATGATGATACAACTCGACTTGGACCCTAGACATCAGAGTAATTAACATAAAATAAAGACTCATTTTGACAATTGACATGACTAGGAAATTGACTATGGACACACTTACCAAATTGACACATGTCAATATCTAAAGAAGTTAAAGGAGACAAGGTTGGAGCTAGCCATTGATGTTTCGATAGCATTGGATGACGAAGACGATTGTGAAGCAATAAAGGTGATTATGCAGTAGGACATGCAATTAGTATTCTTGGTATAGAGAGATAGTAAAGACCTTCTGACTCATGCCTAACGCCACTCGTCTTCCCTATACTCCGGTCTTACACAATAACGGATTTGTCATTAAAGTTAATAGAACATTTAAAATTATGATATAATTGGTATACAGAAAGAAGATTAAATCAACACCCAGGAATATAAAGGACATAATCAACAGTCAAATTAGAAGTAATAGAAGGAAGATGTCCTAGACAAGTAAAATTAGAGAAAATATTTTTGTTGCCAGAGATGTAATTAGAGGCACCTGAATGAATAAACCATGGTTCCAGGGATGGTGTCTGTGCAACACAAGGAAGAGAATTACCAGTCTGAGCCATGGTGATGGCAGGTATAGAAGACTTATTGGCCTAAAACCATTTCAGAAACTCTTCGTAATCACAGTGGGATGGAATTTTTTGAGTCTATATCTTTGGATTATTAGTAAAATTATCTGAATCATTAGTCTTGACAACTTTTGCTATTCTAGAAGGTCATCTATGTAAAGTGTGACACTTATCGATAGTATGCCCAAGTCTACCACAATGAGTACATTGAGGGCGATGCAGTCTATGGCCTCCTCTATGACTACCACTACGACTGTCTCGATCGTTATTGTGACCAACTAAAGTAAAAGTATCAATATAAGTTAGCGGTAAAGGTGGAATGCATGAAGTAGGAGCATTAACCTGAATGAATCGAGAAATAATATTTCTAAGAGTGGGTGATGTTCACTAGCCAAAATCTGATCACGTACTTTATCATATTCTGATAGTAGCCCAGTATAAGGAAATTTTTCATTGAGTGTTGAAAGAGTTGCATTGATTTGTGCAACATATATTGTAATGAGAATATCCAATTTTTGTAGCACAAACAGGCCAATAACAGTATAACAGACTTCATATAAGCACGAAATATCATTAGTAAAAAGAATTTTAGTCTGTTACCAAATATCATAACAAGTATTGTATGGATCAAAAACTTGTTTGAGCGAGAGATCAATAGTTTGCAAAAGTATACCACACAATTGCGCATCAATTTTCTTCCACTTAGATTGATCAACAACCGTGATATCTTCAACCTTTTTAGTTAAATGATCCGCATAACCTTGTCCTATAAACCATAACTCCGCTGCTGCTTTTATCCATGACGAGTAATTAGTATCATATAGATTCCCATTAGCAGTAACTATAGATCCATATATAGTTGGAGAGATATAAATAATTGTAGAAGAACTAAATTATCTTTGGAGACGATTTTTGACATTTTGTTTTTTCTTCATTGAAAAATACCCAAATCAAAACGTCCCAAAATAAAAAATTGGCACCTAGGGTTGGCTCAGAAATGGCTAAATTGTAGATTTGGAGAAGGTCGGCTTGAGATTGTTGCAGGAGTAGTGCTCGTATTTCTGTGCGTAGTGGTATGGCGATGGCTGCCGACAAAGTGTAAGAGCGCGTGGAAGAAGCAACAAATGTGATACGTTGAGATTAGATAGATTAAAATATTCCAATCACACTGGTAAAGAAAGATTGTCATGATTTCGTCGGCCGGAGAAGCTGCCGGAAGCTATTCATTAGAGAAGGGGTTTGCAACTATGTAACTCTTCGTCGGAGGTTTGGTAATAGTATAATAGACCTGAAAAGGCTAGGTTGTACACACTTATTTATCGGGAAAAATCTTCTTGCCAGAAAAATACTTGGCGGCTTGCCGAAAAAAGACTTGATGGTAGAAAACTGACCAAAAAATGGTCGAGACTAGGATTTTTATCTCCTTAGCTCTGATACCATGTAGTGCTAGATAAAGGAAGAAAGATTAGGGAGAAAATGAAGTTTTTTTTAATTATTATTATTTGATCATTCCGATCTACAATACATACATTATCATCATATATATACTAGTTTGTACATTTAATGTAAAGCTACCAACTAACACCTAACACCTAACAATAACTAACTACTATTATTACAACTAACTACTATTATTTCAATAGAGATCTTGATGATGAGGTTTATATGTTTCTCCTATCCAGATATATAGCACAAGGGTAAACACATATGTGCCGCCTCAAATAGTTTTTTTATGGTCTGAAGTAAGCCTCTAGGAATTGGTACTCTAAGCTATCGTCTGTACTCATCTTGGTTGGCTATAAGTAATCTCAATCTAATTATTCTCTATTTACGCATGTTGTGGGTAATTTATTCACTGGTATACTGGTCTATATTGACGATATTTTGATTACTATAAATAATCCTAATAGTATTTTCTCTACGAAAAAATTTTAGGCTGCTCGATTTTATATAAAGAATCTAGAAATACTGAATCATTTCCCAATAAAAGTATGGTCTTGATATCTTAATAGATTCTTGATGCTTATGGGCTCGACTGATAGCCTTTTCAATGGAGCAGAATCTTCAACTTTGCCCTGATGATGGCACACTTTGGTTGATCCTAGACTCTATTGGCAACTTGTCAATCACCTTATATATTTGACTATAACTCAACCCAATATCTCCTATGCAGTTAATACCCTTAGCCAGTTCATGCATCGTCATAGAAAAAATAATTTGCAGGTAGTTTATTACATCTTATATTATATTAAGGGGACACCAACGAATGGTTTATTCTTTTCTTTTGATTGTAATCTTTACTTTACTGCTTATAGATTCCAATTGGGTCAGTTGTCCTACTACTTGTTGATCGACTACAGGCTTCTTTACTTTCATTGGTTCTAGTTTTGTCTCTTGGTACTCTAAGAAGCAGGATGTTATTTCTTGCTCCTCCGTGGAGGCCGAATATAGAGAAATGACTTCTACTACTTGTAAGTTGGTTTAGTTGATTGCGCTCCTTTGTGACTTAGATATTTTGTGCTCTCGACTAATTCCATTATTTTGTGATAACTGGGTTGCACTACATATTGCCAGGAATCCGGTTTTTCATGAGCGCACCAAGCACATTGAGATCAATTGTCACCTATTTCATGATAAACTTCGTTATGGTCTTATTGAGCCCTTATACACTCCTGCACAATCACAATTTGTTGTTGTATTTACTAAGCTTATAGGACAGGATCTACACAAGATTTTTACTCGCAAGTTGGCATTAGGGATCTATATGCTCCAACTTGAGGAGAATTGTTGAGCTACATAATACTTGTATACTTTTAGTCTTATATTTTATTCATGGTCTGATCCTTGTACAGTAAATATATAAGGGTTAGCTGATACTCAATCAATAATTAATGGAAAATTATTCTTCTCTCTAAAATCTGACATGGTATCAGAACCAAAAGTACTCGTTTGTTGGAATAAATTAAAAAAAAATGTTATTGACTCTACCCGTTTATGAACACTTTTTTGGATTTAGAAAATTTGACGCACCCAAAAGTAAGGGCTAATGTCCAATATTACATCACATCGATTAATAATAAACTTAAACATTTATATATATATATATAGTTGTTACAATTATAAATTTCCCACCCATCAGCAGCTCCAATTTGCCTCCTTATAGCATTCACAGTAGATTTGTTAAATCTTATTTTTATGCTAATTTAGCTAAAAATTTTGCAAAAAAGACATAAATCATGCATACATCATGTTAGTAATTTATTGCCTATTTTAGCCATTGTTAAAGTGATTAGCTATATTTAGCCATTTCTGGTAGGATTACTAAATATTTTCTCTCCTTTTCCTACCTTCTCTCTCTTCTTTTTCTCTTTTCTCTTCTCTTCTCTTCCCCTTCTTTTTCTTTTTATAAAAAAAGTCATAACTTTAAACTCGTCCAACATATTTTTTGATACTATATACCGTATACTCAATGAAAGATCAAAATTGATATACAAATTAAATAATTTTCAATAAAAAATTATCAAAAAGTAATGTTTGTTTATCAATGTTAATTTTAAATATACTTACAATTAATAAAATTTAAAATTAAAATGTATAAAATAGAAATAATATTATAGCTATTACGTAAAATAGCTAATCTGATACATGGAATAAAGAGAATGGTTAAAATAGAAAAAGTGGAGCTTTTGAGCTATTTTAGCTAATTCTATGCGAATGCTCTTAATGGCAATAGTCCAAAAGGGGGAGGGTGGAACTCATTAAAACAGGCCCAAAAAACTTTTACACCTTCCCCCCACTAGTCGTGGACTTAATTATTGAATGATCACTTATTCTTTTGGGTTTCTCTCAATTGGATCTACCACAATAGTAGGACCATTGGTAACCTCCAAATCATTGCAGTTCTAACCCCATTAATCTCCCTGAATTGGGGATTGATTGAATGGCTTGGTCAGAATTTGATTAATTTGGAAATTGCATTTTATTAGAATTGAGGGTTGATTTAGGAGTTAATTTCAAATCGGCCAGACATTGAGGATTTGAATTGTGATCTCAATTTTAAAAAGGGAGAGACTGTTATTTCATACTCTAAGGGGTTGAATTGACATATCTAGATACCTTGTAAGGGCAAACTTTAATTTATCATTATGTTTTGGGGCCAGTGGTTACTGGTCGGTTGGAAAATGAGTTCCCGCATAAACATGTTTCCGATACTTGGACAAAACGTCGAATTTTGTTTAAAGAAAAGCTTGTAGGAAACACCTAGGAAATGAGTAAGAAACGTCCCAAAAATGCATAGGAAATATTTTAGTAACGCAACTGAAACGCATAGACAATGCAGGAAAAACGATTAGGAAACATTATATATACTACTAGGAAAATTATAGAAAATTACTAGGAAAATTATAGAAAATTTGACGAGTGCATAGTCATACATAATTAAATAAAAATGAATTAAAATATGTGAAATATAGTATTTTTATGTTAAAATAATTTTT
>MKEJ01011755.1:0-14133 GCA_001753735.1 Embelia ribes
TGTCCTTTTATGAAACACTGGATTTGATGCAATATGCAGTGCTGATTGGTTATCACAAATAAGCTTCATGTGCTTTATTTCTCCAAACTTTAATTCAAGAAGTAATCCTTTTAGTCACATCAGTTCACAAGTCGCTAGGGCCATCGAACGATACTTAGCTTCAGCGTTGGATCTGGAAAGAACATTTTGTTTCTTTCTTTTCCAATGTATAAGATTTCCTCTGATAAAAACACAATATCCGGATGTAGAATGCCTATCGATAAGGCATCCGACCCAATCTGCATCGCAATATCCGATGATTTGAGTACTACCTTTGTCTTCATATTACAATCCTTTTCCTGGCGCTCCTTTTATGTATCTGAGAATACATATCACATCCCAATGACTTTTACAAGGATAATCCAAGAATTGACTTACAACGCTCACTGGAAATGAAATGTCAGGTCAAGTATGTGTGAGGTAATTCAATCTTCCAACAACTCTTCGGTATTTGGCTGGATCTGCTAGAGGCTTCCCCTGATCCAACAATAGTTTGATTTTAGGATCCATTGAGTATCAAGTGGTCTAGCATTTATCAAGCTTGTTTCTTCAAGGGCGTCTAATGCGTATTTCCTTTGGGAAATAGCGATGCCAGTTTTAGATTGAGCAACTTCAATCCAAAGAAAATACCGACGCGGACCCAAGCCTTTTGTCTGAAAGTGATGGAAGAGATGTTTGAGACGATGTATACCATTTTGATCACTACCTGTAATGACGATATCATCCACAAACCACCAGATAAATATAGCCATGATGAGAATGTTGATAGGAGACTGTATGATTTCTATTCGAGCGAATCATCCCGAATGCTTGGACAACTGTACTGAATCTACTGAACCAAGCACGAGGAGATTGTTTTAGGCCATATAGTGAACGCTACAAACGACATGCCGGTGATGACTCCCCCCAGCAACAAATCCAAGAGGTTGCTCCATATAATACTTCTTCCAGTAATTCACCGTGGAGGAATGCATTTTTTATACCAAATTGGTGAAAGGTCCAATGATGAATAACAACCATAGCAAAATATAAGTGAACAAATGCTATCTTTGCAACTGGGGAAAAAGTGTCGCCATAATCAAGACCAAGAATCCTAGCATAGCCCTTTGCAACAAGACGGGCTTTAAGACAATCAATATGTCCATTTGGTTTCATTTTGACCGTGTTGACCTATCGACATCCCATTGTAGTCTTACCTAGAGGAAGAGGAAGTAAATCCCAAGTTTTACTAGAATGGAGAGCGGCCATTTCATCTACCATAGCCTGGCGCCACCTTGGATCAGATAGTACTTCTCTTGTAGTTTTAGGAATGGAAACAGATGAAAGAGACGAAACAAATGCAAAATAGAAGGAAGACAAATGATGATAACTTAAGAAATTATAAATAGGATACGGATTACAAGTTGAACATTTACCTTTTCTAAGTGCGGTAGGTGGGTTAGATTGCATTCCGGAGCAAGATTTGGCGATGGAGACAAGCATGAGTCATTTGAAATCTCTATAGGACTGTCAGAAGCCACATCTTCTATAACCTCGGCCGTTGTTGGAGTAGGCTCAACGGAAGTAACTTCAGATGGCTTAGGTTTATTGCATCGATGGTATGTAATAAATGGTGTTGGTTCCGGCGTAGGGGTCGGATGTAACTCAGTTTCTAGAGTAAGATTTGGAAGCGCAAGGTCCCCAAATATATGGTAGGGCGTATAAGATAAAGGAAAGAACATCTGTGACTCAAAGAATGTTACATCAACATAAATTATATATCACCTAAGATCTGGAGAGTAGCATCTATACCCCTTTTGCAGCCCTAGGTAACCAAGGAAAACACACTTGAGAGCACGAGCAGTCAAGATGTCTTTTCCAGGAGTAAGATCATGTACGAAGCATGTAAAGCCAAATACACGAGGTGAAACAGGATAAAGAGACTTGGTAGGATACACTATAGAGTAAGGTACCTGATGTTGGAGAACAATTGATGGCATTCGTTAATTAGATAACACGCGGTGAGAATGGCATCCCCCCAAAATCGTACAGGAGCATGTGCATGAATAAGAAGAGTTTTGGTAGTTTCCACCAAATGCCTATTTTTTCATTTCACCACACCATTTTGTTATGGGGTATGAGAACATGATGTTTCATGTAACATTCCCTGTAAGGCCATAAATGATTGAAATGTATCACTTCTTAAAATCTTGATTGGAATTCCAAACTGAATACGAATTTCTGAGCAAAAATTTTGAAAAATGGAAAATACCTCCGATCTTTGCTTCAGTGAAAATAACCAAGTTCATCGAGAATAGTCATCAACAAAGGTCACAAAGTACTGATATCCTAATGACGATACAACTCGACTGGGATCCCGGACATTAGAGTGAACAACAGGAAACAAAGACTCAACTCGACAATTGACACGACGAGGAAATGAACTACGAACATGTTTACCAAGTTGACACGACTCACAATCTAAAGAAGTTAAAAGGGACAAGGTTGGAACCATCCGTTGAAGCTTCGACAGGCTTGGATGACCGAGACGATTGTGAAGCAATGAAGGAGATTCTATAGCTGGACATGCAACGGGTGTTCTTGGCATGGAGAGATAGTAGAAACCTTCTGACTTATGCCCGACGCCAATCGTCTTCCCCGTACTCTGGTCCTACACAATAACGGATTTGTCATTAAAGGTAACAGAACATTTAAGATTATGACATAATTGGTATACAGAAATAAAATTAAAAGGGCACCCAGGAATATAAAGGACAGAATCAACAGTTAGAGTAGAAAAAGGTTTGGCAGTACTGATTTCTTGAATTTGGACTTGTGAGCCATTAGCAGAAGTAATAGAAGGAAGATGACTCGAAGTAATAGTAGAAAAAATATTTTTATTACTAGAGATATGATTAGAAGCACCTGAATCAATAATCCATGGGTCAAATGATGATGTCTGTGCAATACAGGCAAGGGAATTCTTAGCCCGAGCCATGGTGACATCAAGTATAGCAAACTTCTTGTCCTTAAACCATTTCAAAAACTCTTCATAATCACTGTGGGATGGAATTTTCTACTTGGATCATCAATGAAATTATTGGAATCATTAGTCTGGACAACATTTGCCTTTCTAGAAGGTCGTCCATATAGAGTGTAACACTTCTCTATAGTATGCCCGAATCTACCACTATGAGTGCATTGAGGGCGACGCCCTCCACGACCGCCTTGGTTGCCGTTGTGACCAACTAAAGCAGAAGTATCAATAGAAGTTAGTGGTGATGGTAGAATGCTAGATGTAGGATCATTGACATGAATGAGTTGGGCAATAGTATCCCCAAGAGTAGGAGACGTTTCACTAGCCAAAATCTGATCACGTACTTTATCATATTTTGGTGGTAGCCCATAAAGTGCAAATATCATGAATAATTTTTCTCACTGAGATTGTTGCTCTTACAGATTAAGTGGTATAAGGAAAAATTTCATTGAGTGTTGAAAGAGCTGCATTGATTTGTCCAACATATGTTGTAATTGGAATAATCTAATTTTTTTGGGGTAATCAGGTCAATGAGATTAGAGTAGACTTCATATAAACGCGAAATATCATTAGTAAAAAGAGTTTTGGCCTGTTCCCAAATATCATTACAAGTATTGTATGGATCAGAAACTTATTTGAGCGAGAGATCAATAATTTGCAGAAGTATATTACACAATTGGGCGTCAACTTTCTTCCATTTAGGTTGATTAGTAGTAGTGACATCTTCAACCTTTTTGGATAAGTGATCCGCATAACCTTGTCCTATAAACCATAACTCCACAACTTTCATCATGACAAATAATTAGTACCATCTAGCTTCTCATTAGTAATAACTATGGACCCAAATATAGCTGGAGGGACATAAATAATCGTTGGAGAGTTGGATTTACCCTTAGAGACTATTTCTGACATTTTTTTTTATTTTTGTATTATTATTATTTTTTTCTTTTTGACGACTGCCTGAAAATCAAAAGGCTCTGAAATCAGAAATTGGCACCTGAGGTTGGCTCAGAAGCAATCGAATTGCAGATATGGAGGAGGCTAGCTCGAGATTGTCGCTGAAATAGTGCTTACGCTGCGTGGTACTTTGTCGACAACTGCCAGTGGTGCGTTAGGGCGCATGGAAGAGGCAGAGGCTACAATACTTTGAGGATTGATAGATTGGAAGATTCCGATCACTTTGGTGAAGAGAAATTGTCGAGAAGTCATCGGCCGGAGAAGTCGCCGGCAGCGTTGCTCATGGGAGTAGTACTCTGCGACTCATCGTTGCGATAGTGTGATAGGCTTGAGATAGCTAGGTTACAAACACTTGCTCTCCGGGATAAATTGATTGCTGGAAAATACACGGTTGCTTGCCGGAAAAAGGCTCAGCGGTAGACAATTGACCAGAAAATGGTTGAGACTAGGGTTTTTCTCCCCCTAGCTCCGATACCAAATTAATGCTATGTAAAGCTAGAAAGATTAGGGAGAAAAATGTAGTAGTTTTCTGATTATTTGATGATTTCTATCTACAATACATACATCATATATATACTAGTTTGTACATTTAATGTAAAGCTACCAACTAACACCTAACACCTAACATCTAACACCAACTATTATTACAATGCTATTATTACAACATCATGATATGGAGTAAAGAATATTTTGGGTTTTTTCTTTTCAATCTGCAATTATCTTTTGAGAATTTCAATGGCAAATAGTTATGTTTTCCTTTTGTTTGTAATATTATTTTTGAATCAATAGGTTGAAGGACTTAACATTGTGTGTAGCATATTTGCATACTTATCGTGTTAATGTTAAGAAGTGTGAGATTTACCAGCTGCTGTTTGAATAACCCTCTAATTTGTAAAAATTGGCTCAGTGGTTCTACTTGTTGGGAGATCAAGCTGAAAGGACGGATAGAATGTTCAGCAGCGATTTTGGATAATTTTTCTCAGGTTGTTTGAAGTTCACTGTACAACCGATATAATTTTGTTAATATCTTGTAACGACTTATATATTGATTTCCATAGGTTGTGGTTGGATGCTACCAAGGGAATATTTACTTTGTTGATTTTTCCAGTGGCAACATCTTCTGGAGTTTCCAAACAGGTGGTGAGGTACTACTTTCATTGCACTTTAATTTGCCTATCTTCTTTGTCTTGTCTTGCCTTTCATTACGTCACATGTAACATATGGGAAGTTTTCAATAAACGCTGCTGTTTTGCTTTTGCTACAGTATTTCTGGTAGAAAATTCATCAGAAGAAAAACATATATGATGTGTTACCTTGACAGATTTTCTTGCATTGCATTTTACATGGCAATTGCTTGTGCCATTTTTTTTTTTTTTGGTTTTTGTTTTTTTTTTTTTAAATTACTTTTATACGAGGGAGCATTGGTGTGTACATGAAAAAATAAATACATAAAAGAGAGAAAAATGGTTAGAATTTATGTCACCAAATTCTTTATATACACGGGGCGCTTTCGTTCCTAATAATTTTTGCTTTTACTCCTGTTCTCTCTACTTTTTAAATTATAGACTCGATGCTCTCACGCTCTCACCCGAACTCCCATTTCATTTCCGCTCCATGATCGAATGATGAATTATGTTTGGATACGTGGAGTGGAAGGATACGAGACGAGAGAGCGGGTAAAAGGTACCACTAGTGGGTGGTGCGTGGGTGGTACCTTGTACAAAGTTTTGCAACTTTTTTTCCACGTGGTCGGTGGGTGCATAGTGAGTTGAAAGGACACTTTTAACCCCCTATAAATTGATTTTTTAAAGAATCAAATTGTCCATTTATATTAATAATAAAAAATAAAGGGTAGTTTGGGCGTAGAAAGTTTGTTGCACTTTTCTATGCCTTTATATATATTAGTCTCGTAATACATGCGTTACATGTGCGATATTCTTCACAAATAAACAATTTTGATAATTACATATTAAAATTTACATATCAATTTAGTTTTATAACTCAAAAAAATTTATTTTAGTTTGAAATAGAGAAAAATAAAAAGGAAGATAAGGTGCGAACTGAGAGGAAGTGAGGACAGTGAAAAAGAAACGTAAGAAAAAAAAAATGAGAGTGAGTATATATTATATTCAGAAATTTACTCTTTCAAAAACTGTATTTTGTAGTATCAATTTGTTTAATTTTTGTAATATTAAAAAATGAGAGAGGGTACTTTTGGAATACTAAATTGTTAACGTAGCTTCACTTGATGCTCCGATTTTATATATGCACAAACTTATTAAAAATGAAAAAAAATTAATAATAAAAAATTGATAAATATACAGCCAAACTCATTAAAAATTTTATTGTTAGAGTAGAACAAATTTTCCTTCGTTCAAAATCTAGACCAAAATACTAAAAAATTTAGATGAATTGATAAATTACACAAAAGAGAGAAAAAGAAAGTAGCCAGGTAGTGGGTGGGTGAGAGATAGAGTGTGCAGGAATGGTGAGTGGGTATTGGCTTAATATTATTAGTTGTACTTGTAAAACTATCCTTGATTAAATTGAAAGTTATTTCAGAATTATTCTCTTGTATAGAGATAAATTAGATGGTACAAAAAATTTATACTAAATTAATTGTCAAATATAAATTGGTTTTTAATAATCTAATTTTATTATTATATATATCTTACTCTATTATAAAAATACCAACTGTCATAATATTTCCTTATTTTTCACTTCCCAAATTACCCTCACTCAATCTATTATAAAATTCAACCATATAAGCCTATATTTGTAAATTTAAAAAAGTCATCATAATCTATTAATTAATAGAACGTACTTGATAAATCCTATTTTATTTATTTATTTATTCATAACCAGCCCACTCAATCTATTAGAAAATTTAATCATATAAGGCCTATATTTGTAAATTTAAAAAAGTCATCTTAATCTATTGATTAATAGAACGTTATTGATAAATCCTAATATATTTATTTATTTATTTATTTATTCATAACCAGCCCATAGATATAGATAAATCTCCTAATAACTATGATAATAATTGAAATCAAATCTTTTGCATTTGTTCAATCCTATTATTGTAAAATTAAAATATGAATAATTGTGTTTGTATGTACTCAAATATGACATTTACCCGTAACCAGCTAATAGATGGAGATAAATTTTCTAATTAATATCTAATGATGCTATCATATTAATTGAAAGCAAATCTTTTATATTTATTTAATCATATTATTGTAAAATAAAAATATGAATAGATGTGTTTTTATGTACTCAAATCCAATATCAATGTGTCAACTGCTCTCTAAAAAATTGAGCTATTCTGTAATTCAGTTGAGCAATTACACTAAGGAGTATCAAGTAAGACCGAAACGAGTCCAAACAAGCCACATTTAATCTGATTAACAAATCTATATAGATTTGCAACTTGGTAGAATACATATTGAAATGAGTGACAGATATCTGATTTTGTACATTTAGAATCTAAATTCTATATATAAATTTTGAATAGAGTTTTATGCTCTCTTATTTTATTTTGAGTCAATGATATAAATATTTGTTTACATAATAGTCAAATTTTACAAAGAGAAGATTAAAATAATTGTCAATGATGAGATGTGTATTCTGTAACAAATTTTGGAAAATTATATTTCAGAAATGGAACAATCTCACACGGCTAGATGTTAGAGCAAAAATTTATGTTTATAACTTATTAACTTTGATTCAAAATTTTTTATTAACTAATATTAGATGCAAAATTTGAAACTTTTTTGGAGAGTCTCGTCTTCGAGATTTTGTCAGGTACTTATAACTGAGTTCTATTATTAAAATACTCAATGACGTAAGTTAATTTTTTTTTCCACAATGTTATTAGATTTATTTTGTCTATTGCACAAAATTATGGATTATTATAAAGTAAATTTTTTTTACCATTTTCATTGTATAGTGGTTTATTGAATAAATAATGCTGTAAAAAATCATGATTGTCATATTATAATCACTAATCAATGAAATTGCATTCAAATCGTCAAAGAAAAAATTGTAATATTTTAATAACTAAGTTACGTATACACGCACGACGTGTACACGTTTGCTAATACTCTAAAAGTACCAACTCTCCTAATATTTCCTATTTTTTCACTTCCTAAATTGACCCCATTCAATCTATTATACAACTTAATGTCATGTTTGTAAATTTTTAAAAGTTATCTAAATTTGTTGATAGTATATCAGAACTTTGTTGATAAATCCTAATTTATCCATCTATTTATTCATAAACAACCTATAAATGGAGATAAATCTGTTAATAATTATCTAATCTATTAAGATTTATCATGATAATTGAAAGAAAATCTTTTTGATTTATTGATATAGATATTTAGCTATTTACTAGTTAGATTAAAATAATTATCAATTAACATCATAAAGTACGCATTCTGTAACAAATTTTAGTAAATTATATTTCAGAAAGGAAACAAACTTGCAAGGATAGATATTAGAATAAAAATTTATGTTCATAGTATAGTCAATTATTTAAAAATTAATCCACAAATTATATATACATTATTTTGATGTGGATGTCAATTTATAACATTAAGTCCATTTGGATTGTCCCATGACATGATGGTTGCAAAAAATATTGGGCTTAATTTGTTAACAGTTTGGTTCAAAATTTTAATTCACTAATAATTAGGTGCAAATTTTAGAATTTTTGTGGAGACTCATCTTTGATTCAATGGCGATAGTTAATTTTTTTCTTCCATAATATTATTAAATTTATTTTGTCTATAGTACAGAATTATGTATTGTAAAGTATAGGATTTTCATCATAATCTTTGTATTTTGAAGTAGTTTATTAAATAAATAATACTGTAAAAAATCATAGTTGTCACATTATAATTGCCAATTAATGAAATTGTACTCAAAGCGTCAAATAAAAAATTATAATATTTCAACGATTGAGTTATGCATACGTGCGCTAGTAATGCAGAGATATGTGAATGTTACTTATATGTGCGCAAAGTGTCTACATAAACAAATAAGTAATTTACTTCCGGTGAACTTCAAGTTTTCCTTTTCCTCTTACCATTTTAAATGCAGCCAATTTTGAAAATTATGATATGCATCCAATGATATGATCAATCATCAATATCTGATCAAAATGATAATATTACAAAAGGGATAAAATTACTATATACATGTAAACCTTCTTAGATGAGATGTTTCGTACAAGACATCTCACCAGAGATTGCCAACCACGCACATATCTGCAATTTGCAAGAGAATATCCAAAAGTTAATTGCAACTAAAGAAATGTACTTTAGCTTAAGCTGTGCCATCAGAGTGATAATAAAGGATCCAGGGTCTGCCTTAAACCAGCCGCTACCACACATTTGCGTGACTCGGATTTTTTTTTTTTTTTTTGGAAATTAAAAGCCAACTACCACACATTTGCGTGACTCGGATTTTACCAAACACATAAAAGCCTCTTCATCGATGAGTTGGCAAAACTGGGCAGTCGTCTGCCAGCCGGATCCAATAATAACAAGCCATTCAAAATCATCAAAAAATCAAAAAGCACGTGAGATTTCTACCGTTCATAAAGGGACTTTCAACTTTTAACTTAAATTCACTTGAACACAATACACAAAACAAGCCGGTTAACTTTTGAACCTCCACTGCTGAGGTCCTGTATATAATTACTCTTACAAATAAACAGTTTTTGCAAGTACAACACAAAAACAAAAACAAATTTTACAATCATTTTCGACACTTAAGTTCCAGTTAACTTGTAATCCTATTGAGAACTACAGCATCATCCTGCTTTCTGGTCTATGAAACTTTTACATTCTTTCTTGTAAGTCATTGAAATCCCACAACAGTCCGGAATCTCAAACCCTATTCGAGGTTTCATTATAGCTACCTGTTACACTGTTTCCCAATAAACCACAGAAAACAAAGGGGGAACTAGTTTTGCTGAACCAAAAAAGTAGCCGGATACATCGGCCGCACCATATTATTTGATCTAATATATAGAATTTACATGTTATACCCAGAGTTACTCCGTATCTCAACCGTCAGAATCACCATGACTACGTTTTATTGATGGCGATCAACCAACTCCTCGTTCAACCGACAGAACACTAACTTAACCGGGATACAAGCCACTGTCGTTGGGCCAGCCTCACCTTTTATCAATCCACCCACTCGAAAACTGTCTTCATCTCCACTTCTAAAATTGTTGCCAAGTCTCTGTTCCCTACCAATTGCGGAGAGGTTTCTGATTTTTTGGTTACTGGATGAAGTCATTTTCTTAGGTGGTTTTTTTGAAAACTTCCCATGAGTAACACCCTTTCTCGCCACACTTGACTTGTGACTGAAATTCCCCATGCCAGAGTTCCTAAAAGGCATTTTCTTAGTGTGATTCGCATTTTGCAAATGCTCTACGCTTTCTTCAGCCTCCATTTTAGTTGACGGTTGCGAACGCGGGACACGGAAATTGGCTGACCTCCTAGCAGTTTTCCAAGCTGCGGGCACCGTTGTGTCATTATCTGGGTTTTCAAGGCCAATACCATGAGCTGAAGAAAGAAGAGAATCAGTAGAACCATATTCGAGTCTTTGCACTGGGATCGGATGGCCCACAATTGCTTTCCCATTCAACTTGCTCATCAAAGAAATCATGGGGACATGCTCTCTTTGATAGCTTGATTGGACCTTGAGGTCCACGTCTAATAACCCAGTCTTGATTCGCCCGCCAAATTGATGGCCGCCAAATGTATGACCAAGATGATTGTTTGTATTCTCCCAATATCCTCTCATCAAAGGCTGCTCGTTCCAGGCCAAGTCTTCCCAATCAATTATGTTCTGTGACACATCATCATACCCTTTAAATGAAGTTTTTGGGATTGATGTATACCCTTGGTTGTAGTACGGGCGCCTTTGGGTCCTAAAGTTTCTTTCAATTACATCAGACTCATCAAGACCATCACTTTCAAACTCTTCAAGATCTTTCGTATACATGGATCCTCTGGCAACCCATCGATCGGTTGCTTCCGTAGACCTTCTAGAGAAACTACGGTTATTTCTTTTCCCTTTCGATTGCCATTTAGATACACCCAAGCTAGCAGGAACAGGGTCATGAGAATAAAGGTGAGACAAGTCATCGTCATTAGGCATCATGCCTCTCATACTCCCATGTCGCACTGGTCCTGAGATGTCAAGAGATTTTGTTTGCAACTCAGGGACTAAAGCAGGTTCTGGAAAACAAAAATGCTTAGTAAATGCCATAACCAATGAGAAAAGAAAAATATGAAAGCTGAAAAAAGAAATCGACAATGATATCACGAAACAAAAAGCATATCCAATAATATTATGTCAACACTAAGCATGATGTTGAGAACCAAACACACACGACAAAGCCAATTTTGATGACTAGGAAGTCGGGGAAAATGGAAAGTCAAAACAGCACTTCAACCTTAAATCTGAAAAATTAGCTTCAACAAAGGCAGATCAAGCTTAAGAAAAACAAATCAAATAATATTGGCTAAAAAGCACAAATTTTTTTTAAGATCCCTTAGTAGAACCTAGCAAAATGCAGTGAAAAAAGAGCACACAAGAGCACGAAAACAAGTTACATAATGAGCATGATGTAGAACAGCAGAAAATCTAACCTGCAAGACCAACTACGTCTGAGTCCATGGAACGAGTCGCAGAAGAATCAGTTTCCGTACTCTCTGTAGATTCAGAAGCACTCTCTTCATCCAAAGTGGTGGGACGAGAAAAATTATCTGCGTCCACAAGAGAAGGTGACTTTGCCATCCGGTTAGGGCTAACTAGTTGGTCATCATCTGAACGATCATTGGACTCGTTCGGCAAGTAAACTCTGCTCATCTTAGCATGGCTTGTGGGTTCTGTATGCTCCTCTCCTGATAGTTGCAAGGAGCTTTTAGATGGCAACTTTTCACTCTTTTGCAATACTTGAACTAGAGTACGGCGCCTATCACGTCTCTTCAGAAGGGATTCGTTAGTCAATACATCATTTGCAGACTTCCTCTTTTTCTCTAAAGAACTTCGGATACCCGGAATGACTGAGCTTTCATAAATAAGGTTACCGATAGGAAGATCATGATCAAAGTTATCAAGTTCAAGTTTGCGAGAGCCATTTAAAGAGGTGGAAGATGAACGCGTTTGTTTTGCTGGGGTACTCCTTGGACCTAAGTCCTGTAAACCACTCACACGTGGTACTAACTCAGGAATATTTATCTCCTCTTCCACTTGACTGATTCCATTGACTTCTGGTTGACTAATAGGATCATTGATGTCCTCATCCTCATTGGAGATGACAGGCTTTTTAGAACCAGGCTTGAGACTTGCATTCTTTATTATATAATGATTGGAACATTCTGAAGATATCAGCAACTCCTTTTTAACTACATCAGAAGATTTATTGCAACAACCATCAACAGCAGAACCAAAATTACCAGATTTGTCATCCAGCAGCTGCTTTTCAAGTTCCAGTGCATGAAGAATAGCATCTTCCCTACGTGCATATTTCTCTCTCTTTTTTGGAGGCATGCCCAGGGCTAATTCAGCCTTTTCAATGCATTCGTCAAATTCACCGCAGCGAAATGGCTTCACACGCTTGGACTTTTCCAAATTGTACCAATCCCTAATGGAACATAGAAAAAACATTTATGAAACCAAAACAATGAGATAACTACACAGGGGTTACAATTTTTAGACATTTGAGAAGAAAAATCTTTTCCAGCAGCTGTCTTTTACATAAAGCTTTGCTAAGAAAACAAACAAAATTTTTGATGTAAAAATTACTTAAGTTCACCAGATGCCAAAGATTTCTTAAATCAGCACATGGAAGTGTCAATAGCACAATACAATCATTTACTCAGTTTCAGTATCTTCATTTAGACCCGTCCTTCACCTTGGAAAGGATTGATACAATTTTAAGGCATGGCGGCTGTTGATAAAGAATAAAGATAAGCATCAAAAATACATTAATAAAATTTGGAGATTTTCCTTGTTCAGATGCAAGCTCAAGGCCTTGTGCAAATACTCATCTGATCACTTGTTTAAGGCCTATAATGAATTACAGTTCCACATTGAGAAGAACCTAACAGCCTCTGATTGCTAAACCAAAAGGCAATTTTGCTTGCCAATGAGGAATTGATCATCTATCTATCAACAGCAGCACAGTTATACTGAAAATATTTTCTAACTACAAAATCCTATGAGCCAGTGACATCAGTTTATTTAACGTTGTAATGCAATACATGAACTTCAGCCTCAAGTCCAGAGCAAGTTCCAAATTCAATTGAATCCAAAACAAAGCCAGGTAAACAATAGCATTACGTTAATACTCCAGTTACTTTGAGTTCAGGGAGGCATCATCTAGAAATCTCTTAGCCCTTCTCATTACCACACAACAGGCCTTGAGAATGATGCCCGACCCAAGCTACTTCCTTCTTTGGTTCATTCATAGCTACATGTCCTTTCCCAGAAATGCAGAAGACTTCTTTCTGGATCTTCCCCAAAAATTTTAGTATACTAAGCTCAAAAGGCATTGTATATTTTCACATTGTCAACTGAGACAAAGGAACAAAAGAGAGGACAATATGCAACCCATAGGGACCTACGAAAAATGTGATAAATACACAGCAACCAAGCTCTATCACGCAAAGTTAGATAAAAAACTACAGATAATTAAGGCTTGGCTTGGGAACGCTGGAGGCTTTCAAAATCTACTTTTCAAATCTGCTTTTGAAAGTTGATTATAAAAGCGGTTACAATCGTAGTGTTTGCTAAATAAATTCTAAAAGTTGCTTTGATAAGTAGTGTGGTGTTTGGTGAAGTGGTGTTTTTTGTTATAAAAAGACAAAAGTAGGTATTTATGGGGAATGGAGAAACTATAACTAAGGTTACTTTAGTACTTAACGATAGGAAAAACAGAAGCAACTTTTGAAAGCACCCCTAAGGCTTCTTTTAAAAGCATCTTTAGAAAAACAAAATCATGTTATCAAAAGCAACTGCTTTAATCTTTACCAAACACTACATGGCACAAATTTCAAGAAAAATAAGTAGAAGCAAGTAAGAAAAAGCAA